>KK116326.1:399493-411861 GCA_000611955.2 Stegodyphus mimosarum
GGTAAAGCGAGTATTTCATTCAGAAAAATTGGCGATAAAATATGTTCCTGATAGTATTTGGAGTTAATCTTGACATTTTTTTGCACTCTCTTTATTTTAACTTGCCATTATAAGAAAAACCAGCAACAATCATGAATCCCTTAGTAAACCTTTCTTTCGATTCTTTGAACCATGTTCTTAAATTTTTTTCTCCCCTTTTATGATGATAAATGGCTCTTTTTTTGTTACAGTCATTTAAATACACCCATGCTTGATCTATTGTGACAATTTTTTTCCATTTTTCTTTGGATAAGTGTTTCTCATATAGAATTCTGCAGCGTGTCCTGCGTCGAGCGATATGCTTTGGAAGAAGACGATGCACATCGCGTTTTTTCGCTTTCTTAAGATTTAAATCAACGTTTATCATTTTGTTTACAGCGGAAACCGAGCATTTTAATGATTTTGCAACTGTCCTTTGACTAAGGGGATTTTTTTTTAACATTAAACAACGTACCTTTACAATAGTCGAAGATGTCCGTTTTTTCCTTGGATACTTGTTTGGAATTTTTGTCCCACTCGAGGCTCCAATTTGACGTTTTTTTCCTTTCTTGTTGATGATATTACCTATCGACGCTTTAGATATCACAAAACCATGACTCTCACATCGTTTTTGGATAACGGAGTATGCATATTTCTCTTCGGAAAGAGCGTAAATGTAGCCTTCGAACCACTGCTTTGTTAAATTCGCCATTTTGAATAAAAACAAAACTTTCAAGATACAGACGATAATTTTGACTTTTAAAAACATAGTACAATTGTAATTACTTCTTTTGCAGCAAACGATTTTTTATTACCGCTTACCAAAATCGTCTAAAAAATGTGCGAACAGCCTCTGTACTCAAGCGTGCTTGAAAACGTGAAATATGTTCTTACTAGTCTGCATAATAGCACTGAATCTTTAAGCATGAGATATAGTTAAGAAAATGTTCTAGAAAAAATGTTAATTTATTGCAGTTGTTGAAACCTATTTTTTATTCTACAATGTAAATTGGAAATGTATTTTGTCATAAGAAGTCATTATCAGGTATTAAGAGAGCAAAAAAATTACTTACTTACAGCATACTAAATATTTTAATAAGAAGCGGACGTATACCGAGCTCCGGATTATCTCTGTTCCTAATCCATATTATAAAAAAATCATGATTAAAAGCAATTTTTTAAAATTGGATTTAAAAAAGATATAAAACAGATAATTTTGATTTTTTTCATTTCTTTTCTTTATATTCTTATTAACAGATAAGAATGTAAAGAAAAGAATATTGACAGTCTTCAATGTTACTAAGCCACTAATCAGATTATATTAAGTAATGTAATACTACGTTCGTTTCAACGTACATATTTTACACGTAAATTATATATATGAACTTATAATTAGAGATAAATATAAATTGAATATAATTTTATAAATTTGTAGCAGAAAAAGCAAAGAAATATCTTAACAGCTTTTCAGGATCACAAATTTGCGAAGCCTCTTGAATTCCTTACATATAAAAATTACGTACGTTTATATACAGTGTGGTCATAAAAACTTTCCCGATATATAAACCTCTCGCGGCCTATCCACTCAACCAAATTTTCTTCTGAAAAGAAATTTTAGATATTGTTATTTGAAGATACACGCTCGAGATTGTGATTTAAAACAATAGAAGTCTCACTATTTACAATTACAGTGAAAACATTTCGAAATTTTCGAATGGCAACGCCCACTTTTTTCCTGCAAATTAAAAAACCATAAACGACATTGGAAGGACATACGTATGACGAAAATTGCCGGGGTAAAACATTTGCAAAGAGGAGCATTTTAAACGATGAATGGCAACACAAGAGAAGCGAGAGAAAAACAAAAAATATTGAAATTACAAGTTTTCAAATTGCCCACCTTTTCAAACGATAACGCTGCATGCGGAAGATTCTTGACAACAAAGATGAACGTAACATAGAAAAAGGAATCTGTATAACTTAACATTTTATAGCATCTTTCAATTCTGACACATCTCGTGAATTTGATGTGTAAACCTTAAATTTTAAATAACCGCAAAACCAGAAATCCATCGCAGCGAGGTCGGGGATCGCTGTGTTGCGATTTAATTGGCAATCTTTTAAGCATTTTCTAAATGAGGCATAAATAATATGAACACACGTAAGATCTATAAAGAAGTTGAAATATGATGTAAGAAAGCATATTTATTATGTTATGGGATGATGAAGTTCAATCATAGGCAATGTCGAGTTTAGACAACGTTTAGACGGAGGCTGTGACATCATGGCAGAGCTTACTTGCAAGAGGGCAAACCCGCTTCACTGAGCAAGTTCGCTTCCTTTTTTTTTTTTTTTAATATATTTCTTAACTTTTCGAAAACCAAACCAAATCTGATTTCTATTGTTTCCCAGAAAAACTAGATTTCCACGCTTGCCAAATATTACAAGATGGAGATTAAATTATGCTCTGACTAATACCAAATGAAACTTTTTTTCTTATTATCCCACAAATCAGTTGGGGAGTGGGGAACTGTCGTCTACAATGCTTGCCCTCTGGATCCCTAGAAGAAGGAGTCATTAAACGTGAGAAAAAAATCCAGCCCTTTCACCTTTCGAAAAGGGAAGCTTCACTTCCCATCTTTAATCACCAGTTAAGAAAAGTTGAACGCCTTTCCTTCAAAAAAGAGCAATTTATGTTGCAAACTTTCGGTCCCAAATCATAAAGCGGCGAAAACGAAGAATAGCCACCTTTATATGCTGACCATTGTGAAAATTAACCCAGCTTTTTATCCCCCAAAACAGATGTCCAGAAAAAACACCCTGTTTTCTCTCTTACCGTGATAAATTAAAAACTGAGATTAATATAACGAGAACTCTCAACTGCTAACATAAATTCTCTCTACACTAGTCCAAATAATTTCAGTTATATAAAAAAATAATCCTTACCACACAATTATATGATCTTCTAGTCTGCCCATGATAAATCCAGACTTGTCTATATATAGTTTCGGAAACGCTTTTTTATTTACTATTATTTTTAGAACTACTTCTTTGTCGTCTCTTCAGACTTTACACTTTATTATTTTTTTCGGAGGGGGGGGGGAATTACTAGCAAACAAATTTTCCAAAAAACGTATGTATGTAATATGATTGAAAGCTTACAGTTTGGAATAAATGTAAAACATATATTCCAAACTTAAAGCTTTTGATCATCCTTTCTCTGATTATCATTCTATCAACAGAATTAAACTCTTTTGGGGGCAGCAGCAGAGTTTAAATTGCGCCGGAGCCCGGCTCCGGTACTTCTTGGTTTTTGGGACATATTCTAATTCTAGCCGGAGCGCAACGGAGCCCTGAACAAGAAGGCTCCGGCACTTTTCTAATGTAACTGAATAATTATTTCAGTAGAAAATTGATCTCGAAAATTTTATTTTTAGCAATAAAATTATATAAAAAAATTACTTATTAAAGCTTAATTTATCTCTTTACATTTTATTAATTTCAATTAATTAATTATTTTAATAAATAATGATAAATTAATTATGAATGAATTGATTTATTAATATCATTGCTATCTATTAAATAATTATTTATTAATTTGATACTCATTACCTAATTAATTTTTAAATTACTGATGATTTTAATAGTCATTTTATTTATTTATTTACTCTTGTTCCTCTTTCCTGACGGTCTTTCATAGGGTTCCGGCACTTCTACTTTCAGAAATTAAGCCCTGGGTAGCAAGCATTGGTGATAGAGTTACGTACCTTACCATCAATGACTGAAAACACTTCATTATGACTGACTGCCACTGATCTGCCGTAATGTAAAATACTGTTACAGTTAAATGTTTGACTTCTTTACTTAGTCAATTTTTATCCCCTTTCACAGAAAATTTTTATGATTCTTTAATAAACTCCTAAAACCTGCAATGCCTTGTACCAAATTATTTTAGAATTGCTGCTATCAATGTCACGAACTAGATGGAGTACAACACATGTTAAACCACATCCGAATAACTGACTTCAGACATTCAGGGGCTTTGTCTGCTTTGTCCCTTATCTTCAGGGGGCTTTGCTTCAGATCCATGGGATACCTGTTTGTAGGAACTATGTTCTAAACCTAAACAACTGTCGAATACTCACTTTGTAATCACTTTGTGTCGAATACTCACTATTTTCCCAATTCACATTGGTAAAGTGAAGTTACAACACTATTCAACCCAGTATTAAAACATTCCAAAAAAAAAAAAGTAAACGAAGATTTGATTTTCTTTCTTCTTGCTAATTATGAAAACCATTTTAAAACTGAAAAATTTTAATCCCTTTAACTGAAACGTTTCATACTGTGTAAAAAAATATTAAACATATATTAGAATAAACATCCCTATACCTCACCTATCCATGAGAAACACTCACATTAGTCAAAACCAAAGAATTATAAATCCGATCAACAGATACGAAAACTTCGACTAGGTATTCTCACTCAACGTGCAGTATTGGCGTTGTCACCAATGGCTATTTCTACTATTTAAAGTATGGTGAAGAGAAGGAGAAACGTGTTAAGTGATCCAGAAGATGGTTTTCATATGCTTCACGTTATAAAAAACGCGATTAACGTCGCCTTCCTCTAACAAAAGACCTGCTAGAGAAGATACGAGACTGAACTCTGAACTATCTTTTTTTTTTTAAATAATTACTCTATTTTTGTTCCCTATTCTTTTATACCATACTTTATTTTCCTAGAAAGGGGCTCTGAGGAGCATAGTTTGGAAGCCATTGGTTTAGATACAGTTTTCGGCGTTCTATAGAATGCCGAAAACTGGCCGGCAATGTATGAAACGATTAAACATTTCACACACTGCCTAGGCATTTTATAGAATGCCAAATGACAAACTGGCAAAGTATGAAATAATTTCCGATTCGTTTCGAAGAACCAAAATTACTTACAGGAGTTAATAAATGATGTAAAAAAGCCAAAGTGACTGCTAAGAAGGAACCAGGGAACTACTGGACGCTGAATCGCTATAATATGATGCTTATTCTCATTCATTTATCCTGTTAAAGAAAGCGTCAATAACTATACAGATGATGTCACGGACGCTGAATTATTTCCCATATTTCATGAAAACTCAGTTGAGTACTGGATACGGACGAGGTCGTGACAATGTTGAAAGAATTTTCAACCAAATACAAAGACGTTACACGTAATGATGTTGAGCTGTATAACCACCTTTGTGAGCCCTGCCAGAAAAAACAAAAAAGGTATTAAAAAAGGCATTGTGTCAGGACTGAGTGTTCGGTGGATATTCTTGGCAAACATCTTCGTGACAGCTTAAAGTCCTGATCTTGAACAGGGAGCTGAATGTATAAGGTATTTCTCCCGCCTTCTTCGCATGCCTTCGTGGTGTAGTGGTCTGCATGCTCGACGCGTAACCGAGAGGTCCGTGGTTCGATTCCCGGCGAAGGCGTTGCTCTTTTTTCATGTCTGATGCTTCGAAATAACCTAATATCTCTACAAATGCAGCTATGTTCTGTGGTAGGATACTGTGATTAAGTTGGAGAATAACTGCACTTGAAAGGGATTTAAAATCCTCTTTTATTAAATCACTATTATTTACAACCACTTCCCAACTCGGGAGGGATACAGAAAGTAAAGACCACACTTGGGTCTAAAATGAACAATCAGATAAATTTAAAACTAAAGCTAAATAGAAATTAAACAGTTGTCGCTCACAGAGCTTATAACGCGAGGTTGGCCTCTAAACTAAATGGTACGTAGCAAGATTTACTAATACTGACGCACTTGGATTTATTTCAATAAGCAATCACGTAAAAGCACCATGGCTTAGAATTTAACTGCTAACTAGTCAGGCGAACGTCGAATAGAGTGACCGTGATCTGAGACTAAAAGCTCTCTCACACTGAGAGGTTTCTACCTTTCGTTTAAATATAACTTGGCTCCACTTATAACTGTTTCCGAATTTAATTTTCGTTGTTAGGTAGATTATTCTGATTCCCAGTCTCAGCCAGATAAAAAATGCAAATTTATTATGGTGTATCAAGATCATCTCACTACTTTTTTATATATTTTGAATAAGTTTTTTAATAGCACTCTTTCATTAATTTTCCAAAATAACATTTGTATTTTTGAGGAATGAACGCCTTTGTAATAATTCTCCTATTTCACACTTTGCCCAAAAGCGCCCGGCATCGTATAGAATGCCGGCGTTTCATACTTTGCCGGTAACATTTACACAAATTTACAGACCATTGGAAAATAAGAATACAGTCACTGTTGAATTCCATAATGAAACAAAATGTAAATTCTAAACTATTGTATGTAAAATATCATTAGGTATAATTACGTGAAATTCCTATAACATTCAGGAGAGTATGTAATTTAAAAGAAATGGTAAAATATTTTTAACTGAATTGCAAATTCAAAAATTCTTCGTTGATTTTATCATCATCCGTAACAATATTGTTGCATGCGTACTGTTTCGTAGTATATTGAATGCAAACAAGTCCGATGACAGATTGATAAAATGTATTTTATTAAAAGAAACACTTCAGAGTTCTGGAACTTTCCACAGAAATACTCCTACAGATGTTTGTTCACAGTATCACATAGTACAATCGGTAGTTACACTTGAAACTACTAAGAACGTTAAGCACAACGCAATGCAAAGGGCATCTAAAGAGGAAGCTAACCCGAAGATATGTCTACCCCGAACTAACGCTAAACTAACATTTCACAACAACTGCTAGCCGATGCTTTCTCCGGTCTTATATAGTTTTCAGCCGGCCGCCGAGATATTTCTAGTACTTTCTGCTTCTTGCGGTTACAGCTAATATAATGGTCAATTACATACCTACTGCGGTGATACAAGGGCCGGATTAAAATGTTGCCACGTTTGACGACTTTTGGCAATTTCTCGCGAAATTTGGTGACTCTGTTGCCAGCTTAGCAATATCTCGCAAATTTAGCGATATAATCATTTATTCAATGCTAAAAATAGACTTGCCCCTGTATTCTTACTTTTCCAACAAGCTCCGCTCCTCTAAAATTTGATGTTACATTATACAAAAAAATACAACAATTTCACATTAATGGCAAGAAAATTATCTATCTATGTACAAAATTCGTAACGCTGGCCGTTCCCAAGGACTGCACGTCTCGGAACTACAATTCGTGGAAAGGAAGCTATACTAACAAGTAAGGAAATTCAATGCAATACTTAAACAATAATTTTAGTAAATGACATAAAACAAATCAAATGCTAAATCAATAAACGAGTGCACAAATTTACAAATTTAGAAACAAATAGGACCATGGTCTTAGTATCTTTCGCACATTATATACACTATGGAGTTTACGTACTATGCCGTAGTACGGGGCTAACCTGTTGTAATGAACAACTTTAGGCTTAGAATTTGACGACTTACCGATCCGAACTACGGCGCCGTTCAACCTGTTAGGACTGTGTAAGGACCATTCCAAGGTGACTGCACTTTAGGAGAGAGTCCTTTCTGTCGAATCGGATTCCATGTCAGCACGTTCGGCGCGTAACCGAGAGGTCCATGGTTCGAATCCGAGAGGGCAACGCTCATTTTTCAGGTCTTCTGCTTTTAAAAGTAACCTAATGTCTCTATAGTGGCGCCAGAACTAAAAAAGGTGGTGATTGCTGATTCTCCACCACCAGGATTTAGTGATTGGGTCCCCTATAATCCCCAGTCACCCTTAAAAAGAAGGAGTATATAAGGTATTTCACCCGCCTTCTTAGCATGCCTTCGTAATGTAGTAGTCAGCACGCTCGGCGAGTAATCGAGAGGTTCGTGGTTCGAATCCCGGCCAGGGCAATGATAATTTTTCACGTCTTCTGCTTCTAAAAATAATCTAATGCCTCTACAAGTTTTCCATCGATGCCGATTATATCCTCAGACATAGTTTGAAGGATAACAGAGGGCGGCGTCAAGATTAGTTTACCTTCCATTAAGTTGAGCCAGATCTTTTCGGATAATGATAACAATGACGCCTGTATTGATGGTCATACTGCAAGAAATTCCATTGATATGTCCCATAATGAACAACCCATTACTGACGCCACTCATTGCAGAAATCTGAAGCTCTTTAAACTGGGACTTCTCATTATCTGGCAACCTCCGCCCGTGAGATGGCCACTATTTAGTTTCCGTCCTTCTTGCTAGGAGCGGTCTTAGCTTCCAACCCTGTGATGTTCTGTAGCTCCTTTGTAAGTGGCCTTCAGATCCACAGTTCCAGAACTTCAGAGTCGGTTTCTTGTCAGCCCAGTCCGTCTTCAGGCATTGAGCTGTCTGGCTAAATCATTTAGACGAGCAGTCACTTGATCCATTGGCTCCTGGACTTCAGCAGCTCTGATTGGGTGGCGATCTGCACAAGCTCCTTGCCGGGCTACCTCGAATTTCGTGGCGTACATTAGAGTGCTTTTTAAAACCTTAACATCCGTCATTCGTAGAGCTTTCTGTATTTCAGAATCGAGGATGCCATCGATGAAGTACTGCAGGGACAGGATTTCTCAAATGTTCCTGTCGGGCACTCCGAAAAGGCGAGATGAAACCTCCTTTCAACATCCGTGGCGAGCTCCTGGAGTGTTTCCGTGGGTTTCTGTTGATTGGATTTTAACTGAAGCCTGCTATAGCCTTTTAAACACTTCTCTCCAAAGGACAATTCCAACGTGCTAGATAGAACTTCGAAGTCTAGCTTTAGTTTTCGGGAAGAATTTGAAGGGTATCCACTGCGTCTCCTCTCACAGAAGCGATGAGATGACAAGCTCTTAGCTTGGGAATCCCATCCATTCGTGTCCGCCGCTATAGAAAATTGTCTTATACACCTACCAGAAGGTCTTACCATCATATATGGATAGCTTGAGAGAGGGACTGAAAGGCATGGGTAAAAATTTAAAACCGTCAGAATTGCTTCCCGCTGCTGCTATGCATTTCTTTAAGGTGCCAACTTCTTTGGTGACGGCAGCAGAAAACCTATCGTCAATTTGTTGTTCGATTTCTTGTTGGGCGGCAGAAACTCTTTTTTGAGTTTCTCGAACTTTGTCTTCAAACGTGTCTATTCTCCCTCTATATAGCCTCGAATTTGTTATCGATTATGGCAGTAATTTCTCTTTTCATTTCTTTTTAACCAGTTTCAGTCTCTTGTTTACGGACTTGAGGTTCCCTTCCATCTTTTCTTAGTCCCCTTTCATCTCTTCTTTAATGGAGTTAACGGCCCCTTCCATCATTTCTTGGCCCTCTTTCAACTCTTCTTTCACGGATTCTTAACCCGCTTTCCTGTCTTCTTTGGTAGATTTTTGTCCCGCTTTGATTTTTTCTTTGAATGCAGGAAAAGCTGCCACCAATTGCCTTAGTTGCTCCTCCTTCGCTCTTGTCATCTGCCTTCAATCCCATATCTGACACCAAAAACTGCTGCGTGGGATTCGTAGTAAATTGAATGCACACAAGTCCGATGATAAGTTGATATTTTTTTTAAGAAACATTTCAGAGTTCTGGAACTTTCCACAGAAATATTCCTACAGATGTTCACAGTATCACAGAGTAGAATCAGTACTTACAATTAAAACTACTGAGACCGTTAAACGCAACGCAATGCAATGCAAAGCGCATCTAAAGAAGCAACTAACCCAGAGATATGTCAGTACTCCGAACTCACGTTGAACTAAAACTCACACCAACTGAGAGCAGTTGCTATCGCCGATCTTATACAGTTTTCACAAAGCCGAGATAGTTTTAGTACTTTCTGCTTCTAATTACTGGAAGGCATATGACGACCGAGTGGTCAATTACATGTATTCAATTACAATATATTTACTACGGTGATAGAGGGGCCGGACTAAAATGTTGCGAAATGGTCGTCAGGTTTGGCAACTTTTGGCGATATCTGGCCGAATTTGGGGACAAAAATTAATCACTAAAACTGTTGGCAGCTTAGCAAGATAGCCATTTACTCAATGTTAAAGAGACTTGTTCCTGTATTCTACTTTTCCGGGAAAATTCGCTCCTCTAGATTTTCATGTTACGTTACACCAAAAACAATTTCACATATAACGGCACTAAAATCGTCTATCTATGCGCAAAATTCGTAACAATATACACCCTCAAAGTACAGAATAGCATTAATAATAGTAAAAATAATAATGAACTGAAATTTCTGATTTTACCATAAATAATTGCTAAGATATTCCCGTGCAAAAATTTATTTTATTAGTGAAAAAAAAAAGATTACAAAACAAGAAACATTATAGGATATATTTGTTAAAATCTTATTGAATTTACTTCTAAGGAGTAAAAGCAAGCCAGTATTTACAGTTCCATTCGTATATACATAATACTGACTAATGTAGCAAGTTGTTGCTGCTGTTACTGATTTCACTTATCTGATATATTCAGAACAAGCCCACAAATTATTATGGTGGCAAGGAGTACTAAAAGATTGCGCCTGTCATTGGACAACCTTCAGCCTTCGGCACCATACAGATGAGTCCGACTACGCTTAGTTTTGAAGGAGAGCACTCCGGGGGGGGGACGGATCCGAGAGTTTTCCACCTTCTTTCCTCTATCACCAACCTCTACAGAAGGCTTTCGACTTACCGCATATTTTCAGTGCTCCCATGTTGCACAGATACTATACATTTACAAGTATTCCTGCCTTCTCCGGGATTTGAACCGGGGTCCCTTTGTATAGCAGTTAGCCTCACTAACGACTTTCCCGTCTGGGCGGCATATATAGCAAGTGTTCATGAGTATCACTGAAGAATTTAATAGTTTCTTAATGCTGTTTATTTAATTCTTTGAAATTTGAAAATAGAAACGTCGACATATGTTAACAAACCAAGCGAAAAAAACACAGTTTAAATTACTGAATTATAGCATGTTAACAAATTCAGCTAAAATAATTATTACATATAAGATATGTTAACAAGTATTAAATGCCGTGTTTATCGACAAATTAACGTAAAATAAATGATATACGCATTAGATAAGTAGGCAGGTGCAGTGATCATTGACGTTAAAGATTAACAAAATTTCCACAATATTGTAATTGTTAACATAACTCGACAGCGACCGACTTAACGAACCAGCTTGCTACAACATTTCTTTACGCGCCAACTGTACACCAATCTGAGCATGCGCAATAAGCAAAATTCGTTTAACATTGATGAACTCTGTCTGCAATTACGCTGGCCGAGAGGCCATGGATATTTGTATGCGTAAAGCGTCTGTGCGGCATGAAGGCACTTAAAAGTATCTGCAAGTCGAAACTTATCTCGAATGATTTGGTGGTAGTGGAAGAGGGGTGGGAGATCCTCGGATCCGTGCTCCGGGGTGTTCTACATCAAAACAGAGGCGAAGCTGCACAGTTAGTGCGTTAAAAGTATATCTATTATACATGGCCAGTAGTGAAATTTTACTGTTCCGCCCTCTTCTACCTTCTGTATCTATTTGAATCCCCCCGGGGGTTGACTCAGGAGAATTCCTGGGAAGTACTGGCTAGGATCTGTACTTAAACAGCCTCAACCACGGGGGCATATAAGTTGGCTTCACAGGACTAGAGCCCGAGTTTATTCTCAGGTTGGTTCAGGCTCGGCAGGGACCGTACTGGTACTGTCTTGTCGGTTCCTTTGGCTGCGTGTGGAGCTAGATCGGAGATCACCGACCAAGTCGTCGGGGATTTCGCCCTCATAGTTTCGATACGGGGACCAAGTGTCCCATTGCCTTTCATAGGGCCGGGCCGCGACTGTGGGGTCTGCGTCGTCGGCGAGGAGGTCTCAGGAGCTTGGATAGTTCACCTCGAAAGGCAGCCCCAGGACGAGGATCCATCTCTTGCGTTCTGTATCTATTTGAACGAATTGGAAAACCCTTTTTTTTCCAGTTTTTAGTTTATACGCATGTGGCGCATGCTCTGAGATGAGGGCCCTGCTTTAGCACACTAAGAAATAATAATAAATTGCGCTAAAATCGTTAATAAACAATGAATATTCTGTGCCCTGAAACGTAATGTCGCAACGCGCATCTCATTTTGAATTTCTGGCCGGATAACCGGATAAACGATGATTCAGTGCAACTAGAGATTAAATAATAGATTTAAAAATTACAATAAATAAATAAATAAATAAAAATCTGAAAGGTTTCAAATTTTAAGTTAGGTCCAAAAGGGCCTTTTTTAACGTTTTGCGTGTTACCTTTATTTATTAAATATCATGTTCTTCGCACTTAAACAATAAAATTCAGTTCAACAGCAATATCGCAAAACAATTTTAAAATGAGTATATCTTTAGAATTTCTAACACACAGTTCCGC
>KK116326.1:418971-434962 GCA_000611955.2 Stegodyphus mimosarum
CGTTAAAGTTAAAATATGAAATCGATAATAAACCAAATTCCAAATTTCAAATTAAGGCTTCCAGATGCACATATTCGCAGTAGGATTACATCATTCAAAATTCGATGGCTCTAGGTACCGTCGTTTTATCATAGTGGGAGCAACATACATACATTTATGCAAATTCTTCATTATTTAATTTCTTCAAATATGATACAGAGCGATATTTGTTGGCAGCAATTTGAAAAGTGAAACGGACATTCAGAATGATTCCACGCAAAATCTCAAAACGAGAACAATAGTCCTTCAGGGACAAAGCTCCTTTGGACTAAAAAGTGGATCGTAATTTAAGATTAAAGCTAAGTGAAATATGACCAGACAAAGAAATTGATCTCTCTTTAAACGGCCCAAATTTCACAATAAATTTTAGAATTAAAGTATTATAACTTAAATCTTGATAATTAAAATGGTTACCAATTTTTAGCCTAATATTTTTATTAGTACACATTATGGTGGTATTAAATTATTTATTTATTTTTTTTAGATGGTTCGCGTTAGTAAAAATGTTGAGAACCGCTGCTCTAGAGGCTTGCTGCAAATGAAGGTCATTTTGAAGGGCTTCATAATCTCTCCCTTCTGCAAGATGAGTTTAAATCTGTTCTCCCTGAATTCCTCCCATCTCTGTGTGAGGGGACGGAAAGCAAAAACTGCACACATAGTGTCCCTCAACCACCATCGAAATAGAATAGGTCTGAGCGTAGAGTTACTATATCACAACTAGGGGACTCGAGGCCTGGCCTACGTGAAGTAGGGGACCGGTCTATCTACAATTCCCTCCTTCCCTATTTCATTTTCCTGAGACCAAGTTTTCTCATTGAGCGCATGAAATCGATATTTCATATAACTTCAGTCACTAGATAATTGTTTGCATATATTGCAAAATTTGTATTTGTCTTCGATGTCGTATGTGCTTCAAGATTTCGGGAGGGAGAATTATTCTTCTGAAATCAAATCTTTTTCCTTAAAGTACAGTAATTTTCTAACATAAAATTTAACATAACAAACAAAACAGTTTTATTTTGATATTTGAAAAGGTGGTTTTCTTTCCGCAGATTTTTTTAGTCCAAAGGGGCTTTGTCCCTGAATTCAGTTCTGTATCTCCCGTTCTACTGGGCAGATTGACGAAATTCAGCTTGCGTTTTTCATGTCTCGAAAAGGCTACTTAAGATATGTATTAGATTTATATATAGCATTGTCCTAATATATACCCAAATCGGATTAAAAATCGCACGAGTAGTTTTTAAAAAATTATCTCTCAAAATTTTAGCTCCTCCATGTTAATTGAATTTGGTATATATTTAATAATATCTCTTATTTTATTAAACTTATTTGATTCTTCCATTCATATTTCGAAATTTAGGTTCATTCCAAATAAAATTCGCCCATTTTTTATGATTTATTTTTTTAATTTGTATTTATAATAATTTTTATAAATTTTCCGAAAAACATTTTGAATTACAGCCAATAAAACTTTTGCCATCATCTTAAAGTAAATGTATTTCTAAGCATACCTGCAAAAAATTAGAGTTTTTTTATTCAAAATTTCCTAAGATATACGTGAATTTACATTTTGACGCGTTTTGAAATTTGGCATATTTGTTATTATATATTATATCTGTATTTGCCCACTTTTATATCTATCAAAGGAAACTATTTCACATAATGCCATAACTCTTACAATAATATTTAATCATGCCTTGGGTAAATATTATTGACGTTCAGAAAATAACAATATTAGTTTTGTAATTAGTTTTGAAACGAAAATCATTAAAAAACTTTTTTTTGATAAATGCTACATAAGATAGAAATAATATAAATAGTAATATAAATAATATGAAAAGTATTGCATTAATTTTTCAAGCATCTTTAATAAACTCGTTTGTTTCTGCTTTTATCAAAGCCAATCATAATTTTTCAAAATCTGCGTGGATCGCTTAATTCATGTCCTATAAATAGAAGGACCATGTTTAAGATTTTCGTAAGCAAGTGGCAATCTGTATCAACTTTTTACTATCTTAAATTTGTTGAAACGTCTTTCGTCACTAAGTTAAAGTAACTGGATATATTAAAAACATTTTTAATGTTGCTTCCGAAGTCCGATATGATTGAATTAAGCTATACTTTTGAATTATATGTAAAAAATCTAAGCTTGTAGTTGCTTTAATGTCCGGAATTACTGGAAAAGTGTGGTTCTTAAAATGCTGAGTTATAAGCAGTTGCTGTTGAATTACTTAAATCCTATGATATTAATTTTTCACCAGTTATAAAACGAAAACTATACCATATTTCGTTTAATTTTTCATATCTCCATTACAGTTCCGAGATTAAAACATCCGACACATCTACAATTTTTATTATGGGGGCGGGGAAACAAATCTGAAAGCTTTCATATTTTATATTACGGCCAAACGGCCGTTCCCCCCCTCTCCCCATTTACAGACACATACACGTTTCAGGAGCATTTGGGCTAACGCCACACTGGGCTAAAAATATATTTAAAAACAGCATATCCAAGAATTTCTGACAGACAATCTCGCGGGCTGGAGATCAAAATGGTCTATTCGTTACTTTGTTGCCACTGCTTGCTTTGAAATTGTTGAGTTTTTTAATCATAAATTCATTAAAGTTTTACAAAATAGGAAATAGACAATAAAAGAAATTCCAAATTCGGCCTTCTAGGTGTTCATGTTTGGGTTGAGGACTAAGTAATTCAAAATTTAATGAATCTAGGTACCTTTGTTTTTTCACAATGCGAGGAACATATATACATTCATGCAGATTCTTCATTATTTAGTTTCTTTAAATATAATAAAGGTGATAATATTTGGTGGCAACCATCTGAAAAGTGATTCAACGCAAAATGCCGTTTCGAGACTAGTAGCCCTTCTGGGCTAACCCCCATTTGGGCTTTAAAAAAAATAATAAAATATTTTTTTTCTGAGAAATTCATTATTTTTTTATCAATTGATTACAGATAATCTTTTTTTTTTTTTTTTTTTTTCATTTTCGTTTCTGTTCAAATTCTATTGGTGTATTTATGTTTTAACTAAGTATTTACATTTTTCAAGAATAGTTCCGGATATATTTTCTGTCATCTGCTGTAAAGAATGATTTAACCGTCGACTACGTTTGCGACTTTATATACAAGTGCAGTTTTTGACTGCAAGGTTTTATTCTATTTCGTGTAATATTAAATTCCGCGTATATAATATAGGTACATAAAAATTTTAAATTTACTTCAAACTGCTGTTATTTTCATCCCACTGTAATAACTTATCATCATAACTAACTGTTATGATGCCATACCTTTTAATAACCGATGTATTACTTTGCCTACTTCTAGATACAGTTCTTGAACAGCATTTGTTCTTTATGTCCGTGGCATATCCGGGTTCACTTATTTTGAAAAAAAGAACACTGTGAAAAGAGATAAGAATAACACGTTTAATTTATCAGTGGCAACAATACTGATACAAACATCTCTCTGTTGAAAAATGGTAAGCGCGTGTTCTTCTATAACGGGAAAATCCCCTATTTTTATACGAGCTATTATTTCGTTTAAAAACTTGCAATCAATTTTTGCCACAATTAATTTGTTAAATCTCAAATCCATAGCATCTCTTAATTTACACAAATGACACTATGCAGATCGTAACACTAAGGTACACTGAAATTCATTTTCATGCTAAAACCATCTGATTTTTCTAAAATTAATCTAACAGGCTGATTCGAATGATGATCCTACATCGCTGATTCGAATTATCTTGTAAGTTAGAAAAGTAGAAAGAAGTTGCATTATTCAAAAATTACTAAAGAATTAACAAGTTGTAAATTAGCGCCTAGTGCTGCTAAATTTTATAAATGAATTTAAAAATTAGGACTAAAATTCTTAGAAAAAGCCGTAAGAACACCTAAATGTAACCTATCCCTTATTTTTCCCGTAAAACTTTGCGAAAAGAAAAAAAAATTAAAAGTTCTGAAGCTTTGAATAAAAGAGATTAACAAATGTTTTTGGTACCCTTAAGTTCCGTTTTTTATGTTTTATTTGCTTTTTCGGTTCAAATATATTTTTTTTTCGCAAGGTTTTACGGAAAGAATAAGCGATAGGTTACATTAGATGTTCTTACGGCTTTTTCGAAGAATTTTAGTCCTAATTTTTGAATTATCTTGTAAGGTATATCCTAATTTTATAACAGTTATTTTAAGTTAAAGCACCGTTCCTATCTCTTCTAGCTTCAGCTTACAGTTCCTTACCAGAATGAGTTTTTAGAATCGCGTGAAATGCAAATGAGAAGCAGAGTAGTATTTAAGTCGAAGTTCCAGTGACTTCGAGGCAGAGAATTAGATTTCCTTAGCGCGCGGTTCCCTTTTTGGCTACGTCTCTCTAAGCTGTTACTACGCTCGGCCGTATTACGGGCCCTTGATAGCTTCGCTAGCTAATTTAATAGTATGTGCTAACTAGTTTAGAACTGTGCTTCGGCTAAATCTCTTTAGCTAGTCATTAGTTAGTTCTTATTTCTTAGACTTTTGAGTTTAAGCTCAGTGGAGGCTTTGTACGCCCGGATCTGTGAATCTTTATTTTTAGCAATAAAAAAGTAATTAACCCTTCTTAAGCTTACGTTTCTGTTCTTGGACTTAAGCGATTATTCGCTCAGCTGGTCGCTAGGTTCCTCAACACGGAGTTAATAGAGGTAAAAGCGAGGATTTCCTACAATATATTAAGTGGAATAAATTCCATGTCTTCTGCATATTACTTTTCTTCACCTTTAACATAGATCAGCTAATAATTCTTTGCAACATGTTAAGTAAAATTTTCATTTTTCATTTTAAGAGGTATTCCTTGTGGCATTTATGTTAAAGTTTCACCGAAGAAATCTTAATTTATTTCTGCCTCATTTCGCGAATTCTATTGTTTCTTCGTTGTACTTTTCTTCACTTTGAACATAGATCAACGAATAATTTCTTCCAACATGCTACCTGTGGCATTAATGTGTAATGTTTTCTAGTGAAATGTTATTTAATTCATTTCTTTCCTTTCTGCCTCTTTTCGTCACAAGATTTGCTCATTCTAGAATTTGTGTTGATTTGAGTGGCAAGCAGTATATTCCAAAGTAGACAGAGGTTGTATTTGTAAGAGATCGGCTTGCGGTCCCTTCCTGCTTTGACGATTAAATTAAAGTCTGTTGGAATCTCCAGTGCTGGTCTTGATTAGAATATTTTAGCTTGGAGATTGATTAGCTGAATTTCTGCTGCGATTTCGGTAAAGCTTCTGTTCATGTTAGCTTACAATTGTTGCATGGATAGAAATTATGAAAATTACTTGCGCTGATACCAAGTCCATTTGGCTGGTAATTTTGTTTGTATTTTAATTCAATCCCTCATGAGTGGTGAGGTAGAATAAATTTAATGTAATTTTTCGCCTGTGTTTGTTGATTTAGAATTAGAAATTCTGGTGGTGATAATTCACTACTTAGAACGTACGTATCACCTTGTTTTGATTGAAATTGAGCTAGCTAAGTTATTTGTACCAACAACCTGATTGAAAAAACAAATTTCACAGCAGCTACTGAATGATAATTCTATGCCCCTTGTTTTTCCATTAATATTCGTGGGTGATTCTTGAAGCTTGTCTTGGTACGGTTCATGGCCCCACCAGTGGCCCAAGTGGTTAAAACCGCTAATTGCTGCGCGTTCGATTGCTGACGAACGGGTTGGCTGCACTATTACTTTTCGTGGTTTACCCCTTGTGTAACGTAAAGAGCAGCCAGTTTTCCTTAGAAAAATCTTCCAGAAGGCATCTCACCCCTTAAGCAGATAATCCTCGAGTGCTTTGCCTTAATCAAATAAACCAAATACGTGAACTTTAAATTTAAATTTATTTCTTATGTTTTCTGTCATAATAACATATTTATTTGCTGTAATTTTAATACTTAATGTTTCTAATTTGTAAAGCAAATTATTTTCTTATTTTTTCTATATATATATTTCTCTATTAAGATAAATTCACTTCTTTTAAAATAAAATTATATGCCATGCAGATGCTTCAACACATCACCAGACAAATAACATTAAAAATACTAGATAAATGTCATGAATATTACTCACAAATATGAAGATGAATATCATGAATAATACTCACAAATATGAGATTTATGAACGCTAGTGCCAGCAATAAACATGCACATGGCAATACATGACGAACAATGCTAAAAGCCGTGAAAGCTTTACCACTGTCTGATCCCCAAGTTTGAAGGAGTGGTATTCGAAGGTCGCTTAACAGTGGCATCTTTTCATTTCAGCGCTCAGGCCAAACTGACCTCCTTTTTTTGAGGTGAATGTCCTGAGGAAAAGAAGAATTATGACTTGCCGGCAACGCTGGTGAAGTAACTGCAATCGCTTCTCCGCTTTGAAGGACTTCCACAAGAAAACTCCAAGCCCCTTGAAGATACTGTATATATCTATGTACTAAACGCAATATTTTTTCCTCAAAGCGAGACCTATTTGAGAAAATACTGAAGCAGAAAATAAAACCCACTGCGAAATAAGTACACTGAGTAAAAAAAAGAAGGGGGTTTAATTTATCTCCCGTTTTACTCGGTCGATTGACAGAATTCAAGTTGCGTTTTTTATGTCTTGAAAGAGCGATTTAAGATATATATTAGATTTATATATAGCGTTGTTCTAACATCCGTATTTTGACCAAAATCGAAATTTTTCTGAAATGTCTTGCCATTTTTTCCCATCTTTAAGTTTTACAGCTCAAATTATGCCTGTACACCAAATTTTGTAAAATTCGGGGAGAAATTTATGCAGTAATTCGAAAATATAGTTTGGCGGAACTTCTCAGTTTATGTTAAGCTTTTCACTTTCCCTTTCATTTTGCACGCACTGAAAAAACACCTCGTTTCTTCTTTCTTCGAAATAGTTTTATTTTATATTACATTTTTAAACAATTGTTACTTAGGTTATTTTTTTATTAATTTTTTATAATATTTCTTTTAATTATTTGAGGTTTGTGGTTGAAATACTTATTTTGAAATAATTATTTTAAAATTGCTGTTTATTCATTCAAACTCTGTGCTGAATAATTAGGAGGTTTAGCTGGCTGGTAACTGAATAATGAATTTTTTCTCGCAGACAACATTCGCAAGTATCTATAACTATTTTTTGAAGGGTTTCAAAGACTATAGGGACGTCATTCATTCTTTGATAGGGATTATAGATTCTAGCATAAGTTTTTATCTTTTGATTAGCATTTATGAAAGAAATATCGAGGAAGTTTATCTTTGGGTTTCTCATGTCAAGATACCCCGAAGTATCCCCAAACCATGCGGCTTTTATCGCTTTATCTCCGTCTCTTTCTTCCCATCCCAGACATTTAGCTATTTTGCTTTCTACTATTCAAATTGAAGGGTCCGGCTTTCGTAGAAAGCATACACAATATGAAATGGAGCCAAACGACTTATCGCTACGTTCAGTAATTAAGAACTCAAGTAATTGAACAGAAGGCACTACTTGTGCTTACAAAACCAACCAGCATTTATGGCGCTACTCAAAAATAAGGAATTTTTAATTAAGCTAAATTAAATCTTAAGGTAGCACAAAGGCTACACAGATATTATTAACGCACAAGTTCTCTGAACCTTATACCGGTGTGAAAAACCACTATTGGCAAGAATAATGAACGCCGAAAACAGAATGTTAAAGTAGAATTTCCACCAGCAACGTGGCCTTCAGCAGGCGGAACACGCTGTCTATGCAGTCTTAAACCTCCTTTTAAATACTATCGCTTTCTTCCACATTTGAATACGCGCGAGCTGAAATTAGCATTCTGGCAGGAAAACGGAAAGAGAGAAATGACAGTACAGATTATGAACGTAAAATAACTGGTTAGGTAAAATAAATAAATACCTTACAAAGTATTTAGAGAGAACGGATGTTAGAATCTCAGGCTGCTGAATAAAATTTTAATTATTCTCTCTGTCTGAATAATCTCTTATCAAAACCCGTTCAGGGGCGGTGTATAGAATTTAAATTGAGGTAAAATTTTACATGAATTGTTACTTAAGGACTCTAGGAACACACAAATGAGACTTAAAAAAAATCTAGAGTGAAATCCCGAGTATTGAGAGCCGGTATATATTTCATACCGCTGCCTCTGTAAGGCTTTTCTTTTTCCGTGCAGCTGCCAAATGTTAATTTTTGTTTTTTAATCTATTTTAACGTACTTTTGATTATATCTATAGAAATGGGTGCTTGAATAAGTCTGAAGTAAAAAAGTTCTAAAATTTCTCTAGACATTTGAATTTTAGATGTAATACTTTTAGGCACTTTGATGATGCCACCCAGTTGAACATACTTACGTAAAATATGTGTAAAAAGCTTTGAAAGTGATTTAAATTCAATAGCGTTATTTTATCAAATGTTACACTGCATGAGTAAACTGAATCATGCTATAATGGACTGGTATAATGTTACAAGGAAATGTAACCCAGCTGAGAAATTAAGGTTACATTTTTGAAATTATTAACACCCCCCTGCACACTTTCTATTTTCGGGCACCGCAAGTACCGCTTTTTAATTTTTTTTTTAAATATAAGATTTATAAATATAAGAAAGATATATCATTTTGTTCAGGAAGAAAAGCCGTTAAACGATTTTATTATTTGATACACCTCAAAGCTCTTATTTCGAGCCCTTATGCCCCCAGGGGCCTCTTTTTAATTTTTCGTAAAAGGTAGTAATATAAATATAATTTTGCTTAGGAAGAACGTTCTTCAGTAAAGTACAAACAAGAAGCCCCCCTTTTTTTCCGAATCGTCCAGGCCTATGGGCCCTGTGGAACCAGTGGATATTTTCCTTCCAAAAATAAATGTTTTGCGTCTGAAACTGGCTTTAGAAATATTTTCCTCCCTTTCGCGAACTGCGAAGAATTATTTCGAAAACTGCCTACTTGTATCCTAACCATGGAGGTAAGAATAAAAGGAGGCGCCATTTTCGCACAACGACTGATGCATTGCTCCCAGGCTTTGGTCTCCAGAT
This sequence comes from Stegodyphus mimosarum, assembly GCA_000611955.2. Lineage (NCBI taxonomy): Eukaryota > Metazoa > Arthropoda > Arachnida > Araneae > Eresidae > Stegodyphus > Stegodyphus mimosarum. The sequence continues at coordinate 428,053 of KK116326.1, forward strand.
GGGGGGTTTTTTGTTTACATCCAGAGCATCCTTGACAGCGCTTTGATAGTATTTCTACACACGACAGTTCCATACAAATGGAAAAGTAGGGACACTTCCGCATAAAAGAAACATTCATTGCTGAATGGATAAATAGCAAGTTGAATAGTTTAGTGGCATTTACGCAAATTTGTATGGTTTACATCTTGGTTATTTTTTGATAACTTGCAACAGCGATTGTGATTATGAATTTGTTTTGTGAAATTCGAAGTTACTGGACTACAGAAATCTAGATTTTAGCAAAAATCTTATGCTTAGAAAAATAAAATACCTTACGGAACCTTTAAAATGTCAAAATATCTCAAAAGTATAACACACTTTAAACCTCAATTTCCTTATAACTTGGTGGTATAAACGTGGAAATTCATATATGTCTTTCGTGACTTCCTCATCGTGATTCTCTCTCCCTCTAGCGTTCCTTCGTCCAAACCACTTCTAACTTCCCCCAAGTGTAGACCATGGAGGTATTTACTTCCTACCTCTATGGTGTAGCTGTAGACTATGGAGGTATTTACTTCCTACCTCTATGGTGTAGCTGTAGACAATGAAGGTAGAAAATGGTTAATCTTACCTTCATGATGTAGACAGTAACCTCTTCCTCCGTAGTTCTTGAATTCCAAGAACTTCTGGCAACTTTTTTACATAAAGTAGTCTGCATAACAATACAGCGTAAATAGCAGTATTCTACATCGTATTATTATGCATTGATATGATAAGGACTAAACTGTGTAAACGTGTGCAATATTTTTTAAATTTTAAATTATTTGATAACTATTAAAATATATAAAGCATTTTAAGCTTATATAATGCATTTTTATGACTTTACAAAGTTAAGTAAGACTATTCCATGTTTATTTCACTCATTTATTAGCAGTTATATTAGTAATGATGAATGTTCTGAAAATTCAAAGATGAAACTTTCTACTAGGGTTAAACTTCTGCTGTTTCTGCTGAATTTTGTATGAAGAAATAGATTTTCAATATAATTCCCGATGCAACGGAATAGTGTCAATTCACTTAACATATCCTGAATAGAAAACTTTTTACTATACATACAATTAATTCGATAATAATTGAGGAAACGATTCCGAATTTTATTTAAAGCAGAATTTTAATTAAACTTGTAGAGACATTAGGTATTTTATGAAAGCAGGAGAGATGAAAAATTAGCAGTGCCCTCGCCGGGACTCGAAACACGGACTTCTCGAGTACGCGCCGAGTGTCCTGTCCACTACACCACGAAGGCATGCTAAGAAGGGCGGAGAAATACCTTATATACTCCCCCTTTTAAAGGGCGACGGGGGATTAGGGGACCCATTCTCCAAATCCTGGTGGTGAAGCATCATCATCCACCACCTTTTTGTTCGGGCGCAACTGTAGAGACATTAGGCATTTTTTGAAAGCAGGAGAGATGATAAATTGACAATGCCCTGGCCTGGAGTCGAACTACGGGCCTCTCGAATACACGCCGTGTGTGCTAACCACTACACCAAAGAATATGAAGGGGAGAAGAAGGTAAGCTCTCGTAGACATAGTGTAAACCAGCCTGACTAGCCTCAGGTGACTTTTGAATCGAAGCTAGCATACGGTGAAGCAAACGCGTAGGATGCTGCCGAAATTCCTTCTACTTGAAATGTTAGTGAGGTACGAAGCATAAATCTGCTATTTGAGAATTAGCTTTTGCTGTTATTTATACTTAAAAAACTTTATTCGGCTATGTACTTTTTTAACAGATACGATTTTTTTAACAGAAAAAATGTCCAATTTACAATTAATCATTTCGCACTTATATTTAATAAATGGTTACTATTATATTAGTGTTTCTAATGTAATACTATATTAAATTATGCTTTCGTTTTAAATGTGTATGGTAATATATTTCCATAAATAAACTCACAGATATAACATTTTGAAAAAAAAAAAAAAAACGCACAACGTAGCGTTTAAGTAACCTTCCCAAATACTGACCTTAACTGCTTGGTTTTAAATGAAGTGCGAAGGAACCGATTCTTACCTCTCAGTTGAGGAAATGTAAGCAAACTAAGTCGTAGGTAGTTGTTAATAAGAAATATTAATTAGGATAATTTAGTGCTTCGGAAAATGTTTTCGAGCTTCTTCATTGTGCAAAAGAATTCGAAAACATTTTGATTGGAGTTAGTGTTTTAATTATTTCGGAGTAAGATTTAGGTTTTAAGAAAAGAGTTAATTTGGAATTGCTTCTGTTAGATGTTATTTTGTTCTTTTCAGAAGTGGTTTTTAGGATAGTCCATTTTGTGGTTAGCGTCATTACTATGTTAAAATTTGAGGGATTTGATTGAGTTTGGTTTTTAGGAATTTTAGGCAGCCATTGACTCTTAAAAGTAAGGCAGATAATCTGCATTGCATAAGAAAACTTCATACTGATATACTTTCAAATGTTTCTGATTGCTTTAATAGTCTAGTTTATAATTTTAAAATACAATGTTCCAATGAGAGTTTCCAAATCAATCGTTCATTACATACGATTTTTTTATTACCTTCTTATGTCATGAAATGAATTTTTAACGAAATTAAAGTCGGCAACTTAAACATATTTCTAAGATTAAAGAAATAAGAATTATAAGTTTTAGGTAAAGAATTCACTTTTTAAACCATTCAATATAGCGCTCTAACAGGTTCTCAGCTATTGCCGGCGGTTTTGGATCGCAGTGGTGGATGAATTTCAATTTCTCCCTGGCGTTGCTGTGGCGTTTAAGCTTTACTTCTCCTAATTCAAATTCTTTGACTACATCACGATGGCATGCTAAGAAGGCAGAAGAAATACTTTATAAACAGACATATTTTTAATTGGGCTGGGTTTTGATTAAACGCAGTGCGCACGAAAGCTGTGAGTTTAGTAAGGTTGTCATCACGGAATTTTCTTCGCCGGAAATTGAGTCGTCTTCACATTATGAAATCCACTTCACATTATGAACAACGAATAGGAGTCTTTTGGTTAAAAAGAAGTTGCTTCGCATGAAAATATGCAAATTTTTCTAAAGCAATTATTTTTAAAATGGTGTTGATTAAACTCAGACAGACGGGAAGTTATTCTTAGCGTGCTTAGTTCATTACTAAGAGTTTTAAACAAAAGAATTATATTTGTTTAGTAAAAAGAATTTTTTTACTTTTGCGGGATTGAATTGCAATGTTAGAAGTATGTTAGATCGCACTAATTTAATAGTTCATTCTTCGCCTTCTTTATCCACTTATATAAAATAACCACTGTAAAATAACCATTTCCTGAAATGTTACTCTGCAGTAATCGCGTTTGATTTAAAAAGAGAGAAGATGCAAAATAAAAATAATGTCTTGTTATTGCATGAAAATAAGCATTGTTTTATGTATGCGGATGTTTAATTTATGAAGATGGCGATGAAATTTATTTAATTATGATAAGAATCTTTTGTTATTATTGCTTATGATTTAAAATTGTGTATAATATGTAAATCAATAAGTACCTAAATTAAGATTAATAAAGGACATTGAAAAAAAAAAAAAAAACCTAAGAGATTTAATAATCATGAACCGAAATTCACACACAAAAAAATAGCTCAATAATAATTATAAGCTGGTGATGAGAAAATAGAGATAAAAATTAAGAGGTTAAAGAAATAAGGAATGAAAGGCAGACACATATAGAGAGAAACTCCTATCTCGTCCCCCCCCCCGAAAGCGCGCCAATACTGGTAGTTCGACATGAATTCCAAGGCCAACCGGCTGCCTGCATGGGCATTTCCGTCGTTTTCCCCATATGTAATGCGATTATGATCCAGTTTCCTTATGAAGATCCTCCATGAAGGAATCTGTGCCTAGACAGATAGCCCTAAAGTGCCTTTTTCATATCAAATAAACCAGACTCATCCTACTTCCCCCCCATTAGGCATGTGATACTGAGATTAAGCGGGCAATTGGGGAAATTGTGAAAGATACACCGTCGACAAGTGATAAAGGGAAGGAAAATTTCGCGTAACGCCATTTTGCACGAAAGGACGAAGCAACTATAATTCATTCTCCTTCCATACTTTTTTATTGTTTCGAGCATTCTTTTTATTCTTATAACGTCAAAACTGTATTTCATTGTTTTTTGGAAAATGAATGCCCCCCTTTTTTTTTCCTAACATTCTTTGAAATACTGTATTATACAGTTTATTTAAAGCTTAAATTCAACTGGAGTCCGTCTAAACTATTTCTTAGTTTTTCATATGAAATTATAATTCCAACTGCAGTCCCAAATAAGACGAGTTCCGGTATTTTAGTTCGTTATTTAATTGCTCAACATAAATTTAATAATTATTAAACTTTTGTTTACCTCGTTACATTGTATTGAATTTTTATTAAATTCTGCGGAAGTGTTTCCCTCAGAGAATGTGACTGCCTCAAGAATACAATATTATATATATATATATATATATAAAACTTTTATTAATTTATATATTAATTTATTATAGTATTAATGAATTATTTTTTTTACTGATTTTATTTATTTATTTTATTTTTAGTCCAAAGGGGCTTTGTTCCTGAGGGAATATTGTTTTCGTTTTGCGATTTTGCATCGGATCACTTAACTTTTCAAATTGTTGCCACCAAACATTATCGACCTGTGTTATATTATTTGAAGAAATTAAATAAAAGAATTATTAAATTAAAGAATCTGCATAAACGTATGTATGTTTCTCGCATTGTGATTAAACAACGGTTCTTACAGCCATCAAATTTTGAATGACGTAATCCTATTGCGAATATGGGCATCTTGAAGCCCAAATTTGAAATTTGTTTTATTATTATAGATTTCTTATTTTGTAAAACTTTAACGAATTTTTGATTAACAAACTCAAAGATTCAAAGCGAGCAATCACAACGTTGTACAGAAAAGACATTTTTATCTCCAGCGCGTGAGACTGTGTACCGGAAATTCTAAAGCTATGCTCACTTTAAAATTAGTTTGCGATATTTCTCTTGAACTGAATTTTAAGGTTTAAGTGCGAAGAACATGATATTTAATAAATAAAGCTAACACACAGAACCTTAAAAAAAAGACCCTTTGGATGTAATTTAAAATCTGAAATCTTTCAGATTTTTTTACTTATTCATTTATTGTTTTTCTTTTCTTTATGGCTTTCCATACGGCTCCACTTCTTATTTTAGAAATTAAGCCCTGAAGCTGGCTGATTAAGACCAAGATGTCCGTATTGTAATATGAACTTCGCTGAGATTTAAGAAAATGTTACTCTGGGACTTTCTAAAATTATGCTGGTGCCTTCTCTCTTTCTGGCAGTCTTAGAGAGCCAAATCATCGTTTCTTGTGATAGTTTTCACCGCTTTCGTTGGCTAGCGCGAGTCTCGTGATTTTGTAGGAATTAAATGATGTTCCTTTTTCAGATTTTTAGATCTTCTGTTGGATAGCTCTCCTGGGCTACACTCGGTTATCTTCTCAGGCGTATACATATTCAGGCCATTTTTTGACATTTATATTCGGTTCAACGTATATGTTGTTGTCTCTGCTTAGTACTGGAATCAAACAGGTGACTAGTGTCGAAAACCTTGATTGGCTAGGCTTGTAGTAATATCCGTTTCTAGAATAGTGAGATTGTGAGCACTCATGCTTGATATTCGAACGTCAAATCCAAGAGGACTACTGAAAAAGTGCTCATCCAAAATGCCACCCGAAATCACAATCCAGGTGTTCCGACACTAGATGGCGCCACCACGTATCATTAACTAAGCAGCTAATAATACGCCGTGTATTTTTGAGTTTTAATTAAAAAATTAGCGGCACCGGCACAAGCGTAAATTTTCAAATGCACAGGAAGTAAAAACTTCTTGCGAAAAAAATCCAGATTCAAGAAATATGGAAAAATAAAGAAACATTGGAGCAATTATAACTGTAACTGTATTTATGAGTGCGGGAATTTTGAGTGTTGTACTGCTTTTATGATTTCTGTTGGCCTTCTTCTAGTCTAAAATTTTGAATTAAGTCAATATAGAAAATTCTAGAAGAATAATTCGTAAATTTTGTTGTTCAATTTCCACAAAGAAAATAAAATTCGTCTTCATTTCCCCAAGATGAAACAATGAGGAAAATATGGTATTGAAATGCAGGCGTGAAACAGTGGATTTTGCTTTCGTTTTCGTATGTTCTTTGCATTTTACTCTAGATGACTGTTTGTGACTCAAAAGCTGAGCTACTAGACTGTCCTCCAAAAATTTTATTGAAAAAAGATGCTTTTCCGTCAGTAAATATACCTGGTAATTGAACTACAGAAGAACACTGTGTTTGCCAAAATATTCCTGTACAGATTAGTACTATTTCTGGATCTTCAAGGCATACATTATCTAATTCAATGATGAAATCGAATAGTAATGCATGTAGAGTGCAAAAGCGTAAGCTCCAAACTTTGAAAACTTTATCAACAAAGAAGTATAAAATGGTAATTATGTGTTTTAGGTATAAAGAATATATTAACTTCAGATTTTTGCTTCTATAAATGCATGAATAATAATTACAGATTTCTACAAACTAGTATTAATTAGAATAAAAGATTTCTTTACAGATTTTCCATTTCATGTGAACATATGACAATAAATATATTGAAACTGTATTGATTAAATGCAATACAGCTTCTTATAGCAGAATTTAAAAAAAATTGTATATGCTTATAATTAGAAAAATTAAGGTATTTTAAGTTTTTAAATTAACGTGCAACTAACTGTAGGTAAGATAGTAATTTTATCATGGGAGAAAGTTTTACCATTTTTTCTTGTTTTGGCAGTATCAGTGTTAAATTGGGAAAAATGTAGCAGTAACAGGAATAATTCACCAATACAGTAATTTAAACTCTATACAATGTTT
>KK116326.1:436151-448102 GCA_000611955.2 Stegodyphus mimosarum
GAATATATTTGTCTTTAGAATGAAGTGAAAGGTGTGTTCTAACAAATCCTTTGTTTAAGTTGTGAATGGTGAGTAACCGAGATTTACAGCCAGCATTGTGGATCACTGCAGAAAAAGGTGACACAATACAGATTCTTTGAAGGCGAGCTAAATTAAATTCAGAAATTAAAAAGACTGTTGTCAAATTAGTTAATAATTTGTTAGTAATTTTCTTTGATATTTTATATGTTACACACACGTATATATATATATATATATATATATAAATATAAATATATATATGTGTATATATAAGACATAAAATATGAAAGATAGAAATATTTGTCATGATACCTTTAAATTCACGCATACACATACTGAAATCTACCCAGACAATTGAGGTAGTATATATATTGGGAGAAAATGAGTCGAGGTACAAAGTGGAAGGATAGTTTTGGAATTAAGTATCACTTGGTCCTGGATGATTGGGAAACTTTAGGGTTTCAGAGCCAATTCCTTAGTCTCTTAGAGGGTTAACTCCCTATTTTCGTTCAGTTATTTCCTTTTTTTTCCCTAAAAGCTGTAACTGTTTGTAATAAATTGGTCTAAACTTCATTTCAGAATTACTTCATGCCATATGAGTAACTTAATGACGTAACTTTTTTTCTCATAGGTTATAAAATACTGTTGTTAAGCAAGACTTGCAATTTTAGCTTTATTACTTTTATAATTTTTATGTTGTTCGCGTTGGTTTTTGCATCTTATGTACTATTTTTACCCACAAAAAGGCTGTGGTCTTCATAGCTGTGATTATCTCAGTTTCAGAAATTTAATTACCTCCTAGATTTCTGTAAAGTAATTGGAAATTTTAAAAATCCTTTTCAAATGGGGCTTAGTTTGATCAGTTAGTCTATATTTTAGAGTTCCCTTTGGATTATTGCCAAGTGATTGTTTCATTTATTGCCAAATTGTTGTTTCATTTATGGTAACCTGAGTACGTAGTTGAATGTTATGGAAATCCTGTTTTGATGTGATTGGTTGTAATGCATGATTCCGGTGATTTTGACTGATGAAAAAATATTTGTAAGGGCTTACTTAGGTATGTATGTTGGTAAAGAAATACGCTGCTATTTTTTGCTTTACACCGTAAAATGCCTGCTGGTGGTATGATTAACATGAAATTTCTTTACACTTTATAATGATTAGGAAAGAAAACATTGATTGAATGGTGCGTAAATGAAAATTTAAGTGGATTTGTTCACCTCTAAAACCTCTTCTAAACAAAAGCCAAGCCTTTTTTTATTTCAGTTATGCCAAATTTTTAAATTATGAGCAAAACATTGGTTATGAGTGTTCAAAGATAACATGAATTTTGCTATATCTTCTAAACAACAGCCAATTTTAGAATAAAAGTGTATGTTTATATTCAGGAGAGGAAATTTAGTAAGAAAAAACATATTTCATCTTTGTGACAGGAAAAATAATAATAATAATAATAATAATTTGTAGAACAGTGTGATAATACATTATTTTTCTTTAAGGTGATCTTTCTATACTTTTTCATTTTTATTTTAAATTAGAGTTTCTTTAAACATATTGTTTTCAAATCTACTCTGTAAGTAATCTGATTGAGTATAAGACTGGTTCTATTTTTTTCCTGGCTAAAGGGTGGGAACTGAATTGTAATTTATTCGATATTATATTTTTCTCATCATTCAAGATAATTAAGCTATCCATAGTATTTTGTGCTATCATTTCATCAATAAAATAATGATTTAATTTCTATTAGGGTATTAATTTGAAGTAAAAAGTTTTTGTTGTGTTAGTTGTTTGCTGTCTTGAATAAAAATCCGGTACTGTTCTGTTATCAGGACCAGATTCAGAAATGTATATATGGATGTATGTGCTCATGTATATAATGTAAGTATGAATGTGTGTGTGTATATACACATATATGCACATACATACACACGTGCATACATTCATACATTTCTGAATCTGGTCCCGATAACAGAACAGTACCAAAAATCCTAATTTAAATATATATTTTCAGCTAATGAAAAGTTAATGAGCCAAACTGCTATTTTTAGATATGAACATATTCAATTAAACAAAAATAAAGTAGCATAAAATTAAACAAAGGAATTTTCCTCATCAGGATAATATTTTTTTGTACTTATAAATTTTAGGCAAAAAAAGGTCTTTTGGATCGTCTCAAGGAGGGTGTTGTTATAGGTGATGGTGGATTTGTGTTTTCATTAGAAAAACGAGGTTATGTCAAAGCAGGACCATGGACTCCAGAAGCAGCTGTTGAACACCCAGATGCTGGTAAATATTAAATGTTCATTAATTGACATTTTCATTGGGAAAATAATTTACCATTTATTCTTTTGTAACTAAAATCATTTCTGTAATTTTATTTCATAGAAACATTATCGAAAATTTTGAGGTAATTCATTCAAGGGGTAATGATACGATTTCTGCAAGATTAAAAGAATTTTCTAGAATAAGATTTTTATCCAGCAAAAAATGTAAATGTAATTTTTAAATTAATAAGTGTACAATTAATTATTTGTTAACATTAGGAGGAAGTGTGTCAGTTGGTTAATCTTATTTTAGTAGCATTGGAACAGCAAACAAAATCTGAAAAGGTTCAGATTTTGTTTGCTGTTACAATACAATGTTTGTTTGGTGTTCAATACTCTGAAAAAGTTCAGATTTTAATGTTTCCTAAAGGATTCATTTTCCACATGATGTCAGCTCTTCTTCCTCTGATAATGGATATTTGAATTGTTTGTTTGAAACAAACATCCATTAGTTTTTTTTAGACTGTCTTTTTTTAGACTATTTTTTTAGACTGTTTTTGCTCCTAATGTGTTTGTTGCATAAACGTCTCAGTCATTTTTCATGTGATAAAAACTTTCTCTTCTGACTACTAAGTTTTTTAGTCAAATTGCTTCAAAAATTACATATTTTACATCAACAGAATAAAAGAGGGAAAACCACTTTACGAAGTTTATGTAAATATATGAAATTTAGTGGATAACCTGCTTCGTGTGTTGACCAAACCTGATTTTAAGTCTAAATATTTCACAAAATGCATTATTGAGGGTTAAACTTTGGAATAACAGAATATGCTTTTAAATAGCGGCAACAAACTCATGCATGCATGTATCACTGGATGAGTAAAGTTTGCTATAATTAATTTTGTCCATGGAAATCTTGGGATAAACAGTGAGAGGCTGACATTGTGGCATCTTTTTATTTCAAAAGTGATTCAGATATAAAAAATTATTTGAGTAAAAATTGAGGTTTGAAACTGATAACCCTTTCGGGCTAATAATTTTACAAAATAGTTTTGAAATCAGCAGAAACAGGTATAGAAAGTAGTCTTCGATTTCAAAGGTAATTTTACGTCATGAGAGTAAAAATAATAAAAAAAAAAAAGTAAATAAAAAGTTCAGTGTGCCTTTTTCTCTGAATAATAATTATCCATTGAATAAATAGATACTTTAATATTTGAGTTCAAAATATGTATGCATTTTATCATCCGTCACTTAGGGAAGTTATGCAAATTGAAGTACAGGTAATCTTTTGAGCTTTAGTTATTACAGTCCTATTTGTTTTTCTTTTAAGATTTATGAAACCAGTTTATATTTATTTAAAATATTGCATTTTACTTAACCTTACATCTCCAATGTATGGATCACCTCTCATTATACAGAACTGATGAAATTGCCAGTGTGACTGTTATGTGATGTAGTTAACATAATTGTTAATTACCTTTCCATTTGCCTTGATCGTAATTAATGATAGTGTATACTTTCGTGACTTTATTAAGTTATCCAGCAGAGACTGGACCAAAAGTCAAGGTCTAGCAAAGGATTAAAATAAACTGGACCTTTCATTCAGCATGATGTATCTGGGGAATACGTTACTATGATTCAGCAAATGGAGAAAAGTAACCATGCCAACTGAAAAGGCTAAAAAAATTCAGATGAAGTATCAGACTGTCATCTAATGTTATTAAAGTACAGATCTTTCGTACGGTGTAGTATTATGTAATGGTTGTTTATTGCTTAAAGGAGAAAATTGTAACAGCTTAATTAATTTTTAATATCAATTTGCCTTTACGTATTTGGTTAATTGAAAAGTAATGAAATTTAACAGAAAACGCTTAACAGAAATTGTAATAGAAAATACTTAATGTCTTGGTTCATTGTCTTGCAATTAAATCAATGAATCTTGCATTTATAAAAGGATCAAAAACCTTGCATTCATAAAAGTGAATCAAAAACCTTGCATTTATAAAAGGAATGTGATTTGGTCACAAAAAAGTCCACAAGACCCATTTTGACCTGTGAGCATTTCAGAGCCCTTGCAGAAAGTATTCAGAGATAAAACTGATGATAATTTGTCACAAAAGTGTCTGATGAATAAGGTTGTAGGCAAAAATTTCGTATCCTATTTCTTTGATCATCTACTGCGCTATTCATATTGCATGTGGTTTTGTTTGGTTATGGAGTAAGATATGCCTTTTCTATTAATCAGTCTGGGATGCTGATTAAATTATTGTATAACATACTAACATATCTCTTGATGATCAGCACTCCTCTATGATCACAAAAAAATGTAAGCAGTTTTATTATATCTCTTAATTAAGGCAATCCTCTTTCGCATCTGCTGATAGTTGTCATTTTATTTTTGTGATTGTATGTGATCAGTGAATATGTGCGGTATATTATGTACAAAAAATTTATATGAAAACTGATTTTAATTTCCAGATTTCTGCGTTCTTTTATTTACATCGTATTTTAGATTACTGCTGTTATTACAGGTAATACTTGATTTTTACAGCCCAAGTGATAAACTGCCAAATTATGTAAAAAAGTGTATTTTCGCTTTTGACTTTTATTTGCTGAATTTGATGAACCATGTGATATCATAATAGTGTTTTTTTCAATATAAACATGGTAAAAAAATGAGAATATTTAATTAACTGAAGAGTGAGAAAGGTGTGGTATCTTTTTTGCTGAAAAAAGATATATTGCCTCGCAAGTGAATATACATAAAGGGCCACAAAATGAAACTACATGTAAGCGAAAGTATTTGGAGGTGCAGTGTATAAAAGCATTCGATTCACTAACTTAATGGTTTCAGACTAACATTCCTAACAGTGCTGTGTTTCATCTGCTGTTAGGCAGAGGAACTGTCACATAAGTGGTGTGATAAACAGCTCAACATCTGTCAAAATACAACAATTATATGAAAGAGGTTTGCATTTAGAATTAAAGGCCATAATGCTGTAGAAACCCGTAATCTGGTCATTGAGATTTAAATTATTAATTTTAACTTACTATCTATAAACATTTCTTAGGCTTTACTGCTAAAATTATTTCAGTTGAATGAGATTATTAAATCAGTAGTAATGTTAATTCATTTAATGTTATGCTAATGAATAACAAATACAGAGTAGATCAATTGTTGTGATAGATATGGCCTTGTAGGTAATCTGTTGCAAAAGGTTTTTAGAATTTTGATTTTTATAACCATTTAAAAATATTTGCATGTTTTCTTTTCTAGATCTGCTTGTGTATCAGTGTAATGTATTTTGAATGTGAGCATTTTTTTTTATTCAACAGATGCTTAATTGTATGAGTAATTTAAAAAATTTTTCAAAGTTATTAATGTTCTAATATAAAGAACTTTTCCCCCTCTTCCTGTGTTTCATTTGTTATGCAGCAAGTACATCTCAGAAAACTCATTAAACTTTTATAATAGCTATTTCACACTGCGTCATTCATTTCATTGAATTATTATGTAATAATCAATTAAGTCTTATGCTTTTTTTTTAAACTCTTTTTATTAATTTTCAAATTGGAAAAGGAAGAAAAACCTATGAAAATCTTAAATTCTAAATTTCTTCTTCTAGTTAAAAGTTTGCATAGAGAATTCTTGCGTGCTGGGTCTGATGTTATGCAAGCATTTACTTTTTATGCAAGTGATGACAAACTTATCAACAGAGGTAATCAAGCTGGAAAATTATTTACTGTAAGTAAAAAATTTATATCTTCATTACTAAAATATGTTGGTCATTGTTAAAAATTCCAATCTGGTTTTGTTTCCTAAATTACTAACAAATGGATACACTGGTTGATAATCTGAAAAATTTCCTTTTTTAAAATTTACCTTGTGTCAAATAAAAAGGGAAGAAATTTCTTAAGAAGGTTTAAAAATAAATTATTTTGCAGGGTAGTGATATAAACGAAGCTGCTTGCAAAATTGCCAGAGAAGTAGCAGATGAAGGTGATGCTTTAGTTGCTGGTGGAATTTCACAGACTCCTTCATATCTGAGTGGTAAAGGGAAGGAAAGTGTTCAAGCAGAATTCAGGAAACAAGTGCAAGTCTTTACCAAGAACAAAGTAGATTTCTTAATTTGTGAGGTAAGTGGTCCATGTATTGATGCTAAATTTTGTAAATGAATTGATTGGCTAAGTCTCTTTATGTATATACTAATGCACAATTAGTAACTTTTAACTTTTTCAATTTGAAACTATTGCTTTGAACAGCCTTAGGGATTTAATTTTTTTAGTTATAAATTTTACATTATCTTCAGTTACAGACAGACAGATACAAAAAACTGGATAGGATTTCTTTAATTTAGGCAAAGCACATAGAGGCTATTTTCTTAACAAACTCTAATGATAGAAAGCATCCTAAGTATGGAATCCAAACCTGCTCTTTTCCTAATGTTGAGAGACCTGAGAGCTCAGCATATTTTAGGAGTCCTCATAATACTAAGACATTACAGTCACAGAAACATCTATGCTTTATCCATGATAGAAATCTGAATTTAATAATATAGAATTTATTTAGCCTGCTCTTATCATAGTATTGTTCAGGGGGCCAAAATAAACTGAATTTTCTGTATAAAATTTTAATTGCGTGAAAGTAAATTTATTTTTCAAATCACATGATTAATGTGTTTCAAGTCAAATTATTGAATCTGGTTAAAATGCATCTTTTATTTCCATATTGGTAAATTTCTGTTATGTGGACTTTTTAGTTCCTCTCATATCCAAAGTTCTAAGTCTTCTTGTTGTTTTTCTTTTTTATGCACTGTTATCACTTGGAATTATTTAGACCATTGCCTGAGTATCACAATCATGATATTTATCACTCAAAAAGATATGCATATAATCTTTTTGAGCAACTGTATTTATTAATAGAAACCATGACACATATTACATATTTCACGTAAACCTTGTGAAATTCCACCATTCAGTCTTGGATGCGTTATATTTCTTCTTAGAAATTTTATTGAACTGTACTTGGTTTATTTTATTATAATAATATTCTAGTCTTTAAGAATTAGGTCATTGCTCAGTAAATGAATTTCAAGAGTGCATTAAAAAACAGTATATTTATATTAAAGTGATAACCTGAAATGCATAGTTTTCCATCAATTGTGAATGTAGATGGAGGTCTTGTCAAAACTGCACCAATGATTCCAGTGGAAAATTTGAAAGAATAGATAAAACTTAATGAGTTGAAGCTTTGTGGTTATATGACAAAGAAATTCATTAAAACCAGTGCCAGAAATTTTGGCAGTCAAAAATCCCTAATGGAATATGATAACAAATCTGTTACCTTTATATATTTGATAACACACAAATTCACTTAAATATCTAGTTGTAACGAAAGTTTCTTGCCAAAAAACTTCTTAATAAAGTTGGCGGTGGAGAAAGCATAAAAGCAGCACCTTTAGTATGGGTAGTAATCACCACTCAAATCTATGATTTTCTGCCAACATTTTGATAGTTTTTCAATGCCTTGGGCCCAGAAACTTGGGGGAAGTGAGTCCAAAAGCAGATCAACCTCGTTTTGGACGTTCTTTGCCAAATGGAAGATAGAACTAGTAAAATGTTGCTGCAGGTTAATGTCCAAAGGAGTAAGTGATGTCAGGGCTATATTAAGGGTATGGCAAAAGATCTCATTCGAGTGCATACAGTCGGTGAATGCAGACCCATGTGGTCTTGCATTATTCTGATGGAACATTATTTTTTTTGGGCTGGAACTCAGTTCAACAATTTTCCTTGATAGCAGCTTCAACATGGACTAGCAACTCGCTATACACCTTACTGTCATGGGTTCATCTTTTTCCAGATATTCTTTATGGATGATACCATGGTAATCCCACCAGCTACAAGGCATGATATTTTTTTTAGTCGAATTGCATTTTGTGACGCTGCCGACAGGCTCACCGGGTGCAGACAAACTGTTTTTTGGCCTGTGTTGTTGAATAAAATCCACTTTTCATCCCAAGTGACAGTCCAGTCCAGAATTTTGAACTTGCATTGATATTCGTGCAGATTAGTACAGGCTCGAATACTTTGTCCTTATCTGCTTGAGTCAGCTCACGCGGCACCCACCAATTGAACTTGTACTTTAAGTTTATGAGATGCATAGTGCGACTAATGGCCATGGTACTAACGTCTTAACTCCTTAGCAAGCTCTCAAGTGCTTGCATACTGATCTTCTTCCACAAGTTCTTGCAGGCAGGCTTCATCAACATCAGCAGGCCAACCAGAGCACACTGCTTCTTGAGTAGTCCTTGTGTTTTAACTTTTGGTACGAAACCTTCACAGTGTTGTATGATAAAGCATTAGTACCTAAAGCTGTACACGATTTGGTGATATTTGACATTCTGTAGCTGACTTTTTATAACAGAACTGGAAGTAAATGGTGTTTCTAATCTGGTATCATGAAAGTTCCATTTTAGACACCTTGTACTTATAACAATACTTTTTTACAAATTATAATGATACTTTTTTACAAATTTCCTAACACAGTGTTCTAAAACAAGTATCTTTCTTTCAAATTTCTTTTCTTCAAATTTTTCTTTTCAAGTCTTTTCATTTGACAAAATATATGATTAAACATGCAACATGAACTGTTTGTGCAGAATAATTGCAGTGGCTGGAAACTGGTACTTACGTATTATGACGACTACCTAGATATCTCGCCAAATACCTAGATATCTCGCCAAATCCAGCGACCTTTGTATGTTATACAGGTTAAGCCTAACATTGGTTATAGGCGGGATTTGAACCTGAGCCCTTCGGCACGGCAGTCGGCGACGCTAACCACTATACCGGTTGGGCGGCTATAAAAAAAGGTTAACCCTAATATAGGTTATAGAGGGCGCTGAAATAAAGAGTATTATCTTGCCCTAGTCCCGCATTTGCTATTACCACAGCTTTTTTTGCTACATTTACGCCTTTTGATGCTATTTTGAAAGCTATTTCCCGCCATTTTCCTTATCATTAACGTCAATATTTGCTTTTCACCAGTTTTAAGTAAGTTATCTATATTGTGCTGCCATCTGTTATTTAAAGTTAACACTAAATGCCTCTCAATTTTTTTAAAATTTGTACGCATATTATGTATCAAAAATATAATTCATTTATGTAACTTTCACTGATTCAGAAGTAAGTTTAATAATTGTTAATTATCATTTACAGTAGTAAAAATAAAAAAGATTAATTTTTTCTATTCGTATTTGGTATATAATTTTTTTATATGTATACATATATATATATATTCGGGATTTTAGTATTTTAAGTTTTTGTTCTTTTATAATTGGGGCTTTCATTTTTAAAAGAATTTAAATTAATTTGCTTTGATGAAGTTCTTTTATTTAATTTAGAAACATAAACTAAAAAATGCCAATGAAGATTTTTATCTCCAAATGTTGCCAAGGTAGTCGTCATAGTACGTAAGTACCGGAAACTTTCATTAAAACCCGATACAAATCAGAGGGGCATCATGCTGTTACATGATGTGCTTTAGCACGCTGTTTTGAGTGCCCTCATCAATATAACAAATCCCACAACATTGATAATTCTCCATTGCTCTCTTTACAAAATCTTATGTGACGTACTGAAAATCAGTATTACATAAAACCAAAGCAAAGTTCTTTAGAGTGCGTAGGGATGTCATATTTAAGTATTCTTAGCAGTAAAGTGCATTGTTTGGTGACATTTTGAAAATTGTCAGTGGCAAAATACATAAGTACCTTTGAAATAGTAGCTAAAGTAATGTATTTCCATAAGCCATTCAAAACACTTGTTAAATTTTTAGAACTTTGCAGGAGTTTTGTTTTTCAGAAACTTTTCTGAGTAATTATTCACATATCATCAAAATTATAAACATGCATACATATACATGCATATGTACGAGTATATTATCTTTCCTTTTATAATTCTTTTTTTTTGTATAATTCAGTTTTTTAACAAGTAAAATTATTAAATTTTATTTTATATAGTATTTTGAGCATATCGAAGAAATGGAATGGGCTATTGAAGTATGTAAAGAGACTGATTTACCAGTTGCAGCAACAATGTGCATTGGTACTGAGGGTGATCTACATAATAAATCTGTTGGAGAATGTGCAGTACGAATGGCAATAGCTGGTAAGTCAATTTTTATCTTTATCTTCATCTATTAAATATAGGAAATATTTATTGATCTATATTACTGATAATAAACAATTAACCATTTATTTGGCCAAGTGTTTGCCCCTAAGCTATAGAGTTTTTCAGAGCTATGAAAAAAGAGATTTTCTTTGTTACAATTCCAAATAAACCTGCCTTTTTGTACTTGGTAAGGGAAATGCTGTGGTAGGCCTTCAGGCTACTTCCAGAGTGTTCTCCCTCAAAACTGGGGTGGAGTTGCACAGTTAGTACTGTGGGACTTAAAACAGTACAATCTATGGCAGAATTCTGGTGTCTTGCCCACTTATGCCTGTATCTTTTGTACTTGATTCCAAAATAAACTGCTAATTTGTCCTCCTGTGATTTCCTCAGACATGCTGCCTTGGTGAATTGGATCATGGCCAACAGTAGAAATGGCCATGTAAGTTTTATCGTGATGTCACAACCTCTGTCTGAACTCATTTTTCCATCTCAATGATGATCAAACTTCTTCAACGCCTAACATAATGAAATATGCTTTTTTACATCAGATTTCAACAGCTTTATATATCTAAGATGCAATCATTTTGTTTCTGTGATCAGATTAGTTATGCCTCATTTAGGAAATTTTATAAAAATGCCAATTTATATTGCAAAAAATAATTGGTAAAGTAGTGTCAATGCATGTTTATTAACTTTTGTAGATGTTTTTCTTATATAGTGTGATTAATCAAGTATCATTCATGCATTCCTTCATTTATTCTTTCATCACCATAAAATTATATTTTTTAAACATTAAATAATTAAAAATTATTTGTAACAAGATTAAATTAGTTTTGCAAAACAGGTGCAGAAATATTCCTTTTAAAACGTAAGAATACCACACAAATTAACAAAACACAATCAAAATTTGTATTTTCACCAAAAAATCAGTTATCTTGCAGGAAAATTTTACGTATTTCTAAAAATTAAAAAACAAGGAAATATAAGAACTAAGAAACAAGTTTTTAATTAAATAATACAAAGAAAATTGTAATAAATTACAAAAGGGAAAAAAGTGATCTTGTAGTTTCAGATACCTAAATTTTATCATAAAATGTCATTTACTTGATTTTCAATTTCTGCATATTATTATTGTATTAGTAGCATATCTTCATAATGACAAATAAACAAGCAATCAGTATTCTTGTTTCATTTTTGAAAAACTGACTTAAAAATCAAACATCTGAATGTTAGACACATAGTTTGAAAAGATTCTCATGTGTTTGACATGTAACTATAATTTTATTGTTAATGCTGCCAACAGCATAAAATGTAAAAATTATATATCATTTTAGTTATATTTTTAGTTTAGTTGTACTTTAGAAAAAAATAGTTGTTTGTAGTTTTTAAAATTGCTGTAAAATTAATCCAAATTTAAAATTTCAGTTTTTGATGTATGATTGTGTAAGCACAGTAATAATTGAAACTATACTTAATTTTTTACGATTATTGTTT
>KK116326.1:456015-476027 GCA_000611955.2 Stegodyphus mimosarum
TTTTTTTTTTTGTAAATTCTACAGGGTTATAATCTCTTGCTCTGTTCTAAATATTTTAAGTATTTTTCACCATGTTCCAAACCCTCATTAAAAGATATTTTCTCACTCCTATCAAATTCATTATCTGTGTTGGTGTCAGAATCGTTTTCTTGCTTTGGTGACTTCAAAACAGAGCCAGTGATTTCATCATCAGTTTATCTGTTATGCCAGTGTTGGCTCACTTATCTAAACACATCATCCATACTAAAAACCTCTTCTGGACTAAGATCTTTTTTCTGCCACTAACACAGAATCATTATTATTCAGTAATTATGACATCATTATTGGATAAATATTTTTTCTTCAGTATTTCATTCTCCATTCTGCTGTTCCTGGAACCTATAAATTCAATGTTTATATTTTGAGAGGCAGTACGGATTTCAGGAGTTGGCGGATTTTTGGTATTTGACTGTATTTCCAAGATTGTCAACAATTTGGAAACTAAGACGCTTTATTTAAAATTTCTGTAAAAATATGTGTTAGAACTGTGTTGAAGTATGTTTAGATGATTTTCCATGTATTATTTATTATTATCGTAGTTTTATTTGTTTAAGATTTAATGCCTAACTTTTTTTTAAAGCATTGGAACCAAGGGTTTGTACAAGATGGGAGATGCAACGTTATGCAAGGGAAGCATATGATCTAGGTGTTCGATACATTGGTGGCTGTTGTGGATTTGAATCGTATCATATCAGAGCTGTTTCAGAGGAGCTTGCTAAGGAAAGAGGAAAACAACCAGAATCATCCAAGAAGCATGATCCATGGGGTGAAGGTTTAAAGATGCATACAAAACCCTGGGTTCGAGCAAGGTATTTTGAATATAAATTTATTATACAGTGTATTTTCAATTATCTGGTCTAATGCTGAGGAATCAGGTCATGGATAAATGAAAAACACAGATAAAACCAAACTATCAATTTTCATGCATATTGTATGTGTTTATTTCTTAAAAAAATCGGTAATTTTACTTTTTTTTAAGAACATTCAATATCTGTCAAATTTTGCTGCATATTTTTTGAAGTGCTATTTTATCATTGTATTCGAATCCTCTTTGATCGATGAAGTCCAATGCAATTTCAACAGAAGTCATTGTTTTTTCGGGGCTAACGTTATTGTGAGTATCTTCTTCGCCTGTATTTTTAGTATTGCTATCTGCATCTTTTGTTCTTGTGACATTTGAAACAATATCTGCATCATTTCAGCATTGAAGTTCGGCTGAGTCAAATTGCCATCAGACTATTCCTTACTGATACTTTTCAAAAATTGTAAATTTTCATTTTTTGTCATACAACTTCAGTTATTGCAACTTCTTCACAATTAGATAAATATTTGATTTCTATATTAGGAAGACTCTTATCTCCATGATCAAACTAATGTTATTGATTTTACTTTCAGCCAAGCTTTTAATACTCCATATATAATATTGATTATAATATTCTACATGGAGATTTTTCATTTCAGTCCCCTTAAATTATATAGGCTTCTTTGATTTTCCACTCATCATTTTATGTATTTGTGAATCCTTTGTTCAATACATAACTGTAATACACTCTTGATTTGTATATTTGTGTCTGGAAGTGTCTACCCCCCCCCCCGACAAAGCAGGCATTTTCTTTGGCAGACACTTTCAATATATCCTGTTTCATCTGTGCTCTAGATTTGATAAAGTTGTAATATTTTTTTGTCTCAAATATTCTCGAAAATTGATGCAGAATTTAATAGCAGCTTCAACACAGTCACTGAGATGTTCACCTTATATGGTGCATTTTCAAATATATAAGTTTCTTAAATCTTTAGAGATGACTGTAAGGCACTCTTTAGATAAGATTCTTTAGATTAGCCTTATCATCGGTTTGCCGTATTCAAATCTTTCGTTCTTTCAATGTTCAATCTTTTGTTCAAATCAAGTTTTTGTAATGTTAAAATAAATTTTTTTGAGTTTAGTACTAGTAGCATATTCTTTATTTGCAGAAATACGAGTACATATGAAACCGAAATATCTCAGTGATCAATTGAAATGATGCCTTCAACTATGCACATTGTATAAAGTAATCATTGAAAACTCAGCCTAAAGTTGCAATTCAGCAGATTTTAGAACACACTCATATTTGTTTTTTTACTCATTCTCATGCATAGTTTCGAATGCTGTGCATGGGCACTGCCATGCATGGATAATTTGTAAGCCAATGAATAAAGAGTGCACTATATTTGTGCATTTTCCTTTTGCAACAGCAAAATTTCATATCATTATGCTAGAAAAATGAAGTCTACTGTAGAAGTAAATTAATTTAATTGTATTTTTCAAAATATGAGTAGGTCTTTCCAGTTGTTCTTGAAGTTACTGTTAAACGTAAGTTCTTTTATGCTTGACCAAAATTTTATCATATATAACTACTTTGGATCAGAAATTTCTTGCAAAAAACATCATTTTATTTATTTAATTTGAAAATGACATCAGTGTATCTCATCAAGTGAAATGGCTGGAAATTCTTTTAAACTTGTTGCACAGATGGGTATCTTAGAGAAAAATGATAAAAACTCTTCCAAAATAAAAACTGCAATAGATTTCTTGAACGATATCCTTGTAGATAGAGGTGTAAAGGATAAATATAATTGCACTTGTGCTTTGTGGTTAACAACCGTCATTACTTTTCCAATGCTAGAGAAAGGACTGGTACCTATCTACATAGAGATCCTTTCTGCATTTGATAGGTGAAATTGAACATTGAATACAATTTATAAAATTATAGCATTTTTTTAAAACTTTTGTAATGCATATTTTTAATTGTACCATAATTGTAAAAATATTAAGGGGGCCTCTCTTTCGTTGTGTATACAGCATTTTTTTTATTACATTTTATTCCAAGAAGGTACTCTATTATTTGTTATAAGTGCAAAGAAATTTTAAAAAAAAAAAGTTTCTTTCGCAAGTCATGATTTTTTGTCTATTTATTTATTATTATTATTATATGAAAGTGTTTGTGCATGCATGCATGCAGTTCAGTTGGAAAGAATAATGTTTATTAATTAGGTTTCATAAAAGTTAAAAATTAATTTTTTAACTGAACAGAAATACCTGATAATTCTGTGAAACATAATATTAAAAATATTCACTTAAAAAGCAAAAAATAGAATAAATTTTTTGAAAAAATTAAAAATTTTTTATTTTTAGGGCAAGAAAATCTTACTGGGAAAACCTGAATCCGTCAACAGGCCGTCCATATTCCAGTGCATTTTCTAAACCAGATAACTGGGGAGTTACTGCAGGATCTGAGGAGTTAAAACAGAAAACTGAATCCACTACCGCTGAAGAATTGCAGAAAGTATTTGCTCATAACTCTAAATGAAAATGGATTTCATGTAGTTTTTAATACTTTTTTTTTAAAAAAAATTCTTGTTTTCACAAGATGACTATTTCCTGAACACAATGTGTTCCTGTGGTCATAATATGTAATGTTTTATTTGTCAGCTTTTACTGAATGTAATTTTTAATTTTAAACATATCTGGATCAGTCAAATTGCATTTGTATTTCTTTTACTATGAATAAAAATTTTGTCACCATAAAGTATAATTTTTAGTCCATTATTTGTATTACATCCATTATATGTAAATGATAATATTTTTAAAAAATAATCATATATTTAAATTTTTTTTATTGAGCATATGATTCGCATCGCCAGTCTCCATCTGTTTCATAAATGTGAAACAGTGTCATTTACGAAATACTTTATGAAAATCCGCTTTAACCTCTGTCTTTCAGCCATAACTTTTGAAAGCTTCATTATAACTGAACTGAATTCAATAATTATAACTAATATGTTCTTTACAAGTGTACATTTTGTTTCCGCCTTAAATTTGTACTCTTTTTTTTTTCTTAAAAACCTTTTTTTGCAAAACAAGAAATCAAGATTATCTTTGTGAATTGTAAATATCTTGCATACATGATGTAATAATTTTTTTTTCCAAAGTACTTAAAAGTAACTTTTATTTTGTTATAAATTAATTTGTTTTTTGAAATATAATAGAAATAGAAAAATATGGATCTTTTTATCATATTTTTCTAATATTTACCAATTCATGTTAAGTAAAAGAAATTGAAGATAATTCGTTTTTTCATAAAAATTGCTCATATAATGTTCTTTTAATTTATGGCTTTAGTCTTTACTATATGGAATAGATGTATGTATTAAAGCATCAAATACGTTGGTCATATTTTTAATTTTGCTACAGTTTAAAGCCATCAGCTTAACTCATGTTCTCTTCCATTCTAAAACAAAAGGGGGCCTTTTAAAAAAGTTTCCAGTTCTAGAGATGATGTGAATGTGTAATGTAAATACAAGCTGGTTTCATTTAAAAAGTATTCAACACGAAAGCATCCTTTCTTTTAAGGGTAGATTTTAAATATTTTGCCATTAATGATTTAAAACACCATTAATTCTTTTTTTTTTTTTTCCTCTTTTATAAAACTGCTAGTGTTGAGTTATGGTATATCCATATATATACTTTAGCAGGATCCGATTTGTTTCAAATTTCAAAACTTTTAGCATTGATCTCTTATTGAGTTTCAATCAAACTTGGCTGTGGAGACATCCCCCCCTCTGGTAAATGTAAAGTTACAAAATTCTTGTATAAAATAATTTAAGTTTCCGAAAAAGAAATGGCTTTCCATTACTTTTAAAGTTATGTCTATTCATTACTCAGTCACAAATAAGTTGATACTGGGACTGAAATCAAACTTCTGTCTTTATCTCGAAGCAGCCTATAGTGAGTCAAGTGTGGTATAAATACCAGTAATTGTTTCAAACATTTTGCTTTAACCACTTAGCAGTTTTCCTCATACTTAATAACTGAGCTTTTAAGTTTCATTTTATATAGTTTGCATTCTTAAATTTTTGTATGAACCAAAAATGGAGGATTCTGACAATAGTAGCAGGGACTGTGGAAAGAAAAAAGATATTAAAGGGATAATGATATTTTTTTTAATTCTATGTAATGTATTTCCCTTTGTATATGATGAACCTTGATTTTGGGAAATGAAAATTGAAAAAAATAAAGAATTATTTGGTTCATGGACTAGTTTTTATTTGCTTGCTAGATTGCAATTTAATATGAGAAAAATAAAGTTGTTGAAATCAACGTTTATTCAGTATACAACTTGTCATCACCATCAGAACTTCTATCCTACTGTCTACCTTCTAAGGCATAGTTTTTCCAAATGCATTATATCCATTCATCTTTACTGTAGACATTGTAGACAGTCTTGTCCTAAAAGGATTCTTTTGTAGTTCCTTATCTTTAGGTCAAAGGTGACTTAAGGGGAAGTTCCTTTGTTAAGAAAAAATATTTTAACATTATTTAAGAAAAAAATTTATTTAAGAAAAAACTTTGTTAAGAACTAGAAAAGACATTTTCCCCTTTTTTTAAAGAAGCAGGTGAGTAAAGGGCTTGAAATTCTATGGTTTAATCTTATATGTGTCATCACAATCTTTTAGTCTTGGTTTCATTCACAGCATCACCACCATTGGTAGGTCTGTTGGCACTGTTGGTGGTTTCCATTCCCACCATTATATAAGATGCCACCAATTTTTAGACATGATATCTTTTTAAAAAATATGCATCTTATACTGTGAGAAACAGAGTATTAAACTCAATGATTAATAACCTCAGCTATTTGTTAAAACCTAACTATTTAACCTAACCATTTGTTAAACTCAATGATTAATAACCTCAGCTACTTATTACATTCAAATTTCCAGGAACCAAAACAAATACATACTAATCAATAGAAGAGCCACAGTTTATTAAACTAATCTCTGCTGCTTATTATACTCAGATTGGCAGAAGTCTGATTCTTCAGTATCAAAGTATCTTATCAAAACTTTTCATAGTTCATCCATTTAACGTGTGGATTGCATCTCTATCATTTACGTATGTAGTGCTCATGACGGTAAAACGGTTTGACTAGAATTTTCATACCTTTTGGTCCATGTACATATGACACACTCTTTTCAGAGTTCATTATATGCTCTGAACTTCAGAGTGGCAGAATTTCTTTATTTGAAGGTTAACAAAAACAATACTTTTGAGGCATTGCAAATGTGTAAGTGTTCCTTCACGAATAACATTTGAAAGGAGGTGGAAGGGTAACTTCTGTATTATCTTTTAAGGTTTCCACTTTCAAAATCCTTTGCATGGGATAAATACAATATATTCACTGAGAGTTAATTAAGAGCTTTTGAATGTAGAGGAAAGGGTAACTGTAGACTGACAGAAAAGCAAGGAAAGCATTGGTCGTGCTTGTAATTGTGAAGTAACAGATCGAATAAACAGACAGCAGAAAGACAAATCTTTCTGCTGGGTAGAAATGTAAATTTTAAAATTTTTAATAAATCACCAGAAGAAGACTTTTTTTAAAATCTGTTAGGTGTAACTTTTCGTAAGACCAAGCAAGCCTGAAAGAAGGATAAATTGCTAAAAGATTTTAATGTTCGTGGTAATTGCAGCCAAAGAAAAACTATATTTACAATCAGAATTTCCAAAACAGCAGTGTGCAATTTCCTTAAACAAGGAATTATAATTAAATGAACTACTAATGTTTCAAGGAAGGGCAATAAAGATAAAAAATCGAGAGATGTTGAAATTACTTTTCTAGAATGGTTTCACACTATAAAGCTAAAAAATGTTCTATTTCTAGAACTTTTTCAAACATTCACTAAATGCTAAGAAAGAATTTTATATTAACTGACATGGCTGTACAAGAAGAAGAAATAAAGCATTATTCATCAGAAATTACACAATGAGAAGGAAGAAACAGATCATCTCACAGCTGATGACTGCATAAAAGACTTTTCACTTGGGCTGCTAAATGAATACAAGTCACTCAAAATTTATAATACAGACGAAACTGAACTGTGGTACAGAACATACATTAATATTTAAAAGTGAAACAGCAGTTGGTTTAAGAAATTGAAGAAATAAATTAGTGTTTTATTAACGTGGAATATGAACCCAACAATTAAGAAGGCAGCATTGGTTATTGACAAAAGTAGAAAGCCTCAATGTTTGAAAGCAGTTGAAAATTTGCTTCTAACATATGACAACAAGAACTCATGGATGACAATAAGTATTTTGACTGATTTTTGTATGAAAAGGGACAGTGAACTGAAAAATGAAACAAATCACTTTACTAATTAGATAACTATGCAGCACACACATCTCTTTCTGAAAAACATTCAACTTTTAATTTCAGGTAACATAAAAGTTTTCAGATAGCATTATAGAAAGAATGTTCAGTAAACGATGAAGAGAAGTGAATTTTGTAAAAATGCAAGCACTTCAAAAGACATTATTAAGTCAATATCTTTGCTAGAGCCTGTGCTTATTATAGTCAATGCAGGGAGTTAATCTCTTAAAATCTAAAAACTATTTTTGAAAATGTAGCTGTTATACAGAAGCCTCAGAGGAATTGCAAACTGTAGCTAATGTTCCACTGAGAGAAGTTAAGAAGATTCATTTTTTTTTTTTTCACATATGTCAATTCACAAAATGTACAAAATTTGACTATGAAAGTTTCAAAAGAACTGCAGAAAATGGTAATGAAAATAGTGATTAACATGCCGTCGTCAATCAAATCTGGAAAAGCATTGCAAATTCTAGGTACTGATAAAAAAAAATCTATCAGCACTTTTATGAAATTGAGAATGCAATTGAAAAATTATTGAATGATACACAGTCCAGTCACATTAATGTGACCACCACGTACTTTCCATGTCAGAGTTAAATAACCAATCACAGAAGGCAGGTGGCAGCACAGTGCAGTTGAGCGTATATAAAGGGTGTGTGAGGGCTTCGGAAAACATCGCAGATCTGAAGATCGACACAGTTGAAAGTTACCTGCATAAAATGAACAAAAATTTCTATGAGAAAGCACAGCACTGTAGCCATATGTCAGACTTAAATGTTTTTAATTACATGATACTGGAAGAGGACTCACTGATTAGACCTTACGCGGCCCACCTCACTAGGGACTTAAACTTCCCAACCTAACTGTCATAGTTACACAGATTGATAGTGTTTTTCGCCTTTCCTCACTTTAATTTTTTCTCAAGTCTTTCTTACCCCTTTACATTAGATTGTACTCTCTACCTACACTAATTCGATGACTAAATCTCCTACAGCTTACGTTTTTCCTGTTTCACACTGACCATTGTTGTCGCTCTTTTTCTACATGTGTATACTTGTTAATTGTTATGCTGCTATCCTCACGGCTCCTGTGTCTTGCGCTTTCCGCTCTTCTGCTAATCTGCCTCTCTGGCTTTGTGCGTCCTGCTCGCCCCCCGTTTCCACCGAAGACCTTCCTTTACCTGTCACAGCTTCAAAGTCATGTGCCCTCTGGGCTTTATTTTCACGAGCCGGACAGCCGGCCATACCTGCACGGAACGGAACGAACGGCACAGAGTTGGCTTTCCAACTTTGGAATTTTTTCTCCTCAAACCAACAATGAAAATATTTTATATGAGCATGTCTGCATCAATTCCTACAGCATCACAAACCCCTGCTCCCACCTATATCAACATCAGAGGCAGCACAGACATTCTCGATAGCCTGATTGCAAAACAACTCTCCTACCACCCTGATCTGACAGTCTCAACTAATTTTCCAATGACCACCTCCCATTTCTTTTCACTCATTATAATTTTCTTGCTGGGCTCCTGCTCTATTTTGTCAAAGTCAAATGAAACAATCACCTGGCAAATCTTGACAAAAATCTCAGAATTCTACCAAAGTCAATAGCCCTGCTGAAGTTGATACTGTCACAGAACACCTCAGAAACAAAATCTTTCTAGCTATCAAGAAAAGCTCCTTGATCATCAAAGAACCCGATTTTAAGCTTCCTGATAATATCCTGAGAAAAATCATGGAGAAAAATAAGCTAAAAAAATTTACAAATGTACATGTGCCCCCATTATCAAATCTCAACTGAATGCTGCCATTCGTCACATCAAGAAACTCTACTATGATCACAATAATGAAAAACGGAATTGATATCTCCATAACATTTCCTTCACTGATTAATCCATCTGTACACTAGTTTCCAGTATACAGATGGTATAGAGATATTGTTTTTATACTTCTCACTAAAAACCTCTCTGGCAGTCACTGGGCTGCTGAAAATCAATGATGTTAGTTATTTGATAAACTCTGGTATTCCCAATATTTTTGCAACTTTTAAAATCAATTACCATAACAATAGGACCATCAAACTCAGTGCTGCTTATTTCTACACCAGTACCACTTCTTTGTTTCCTCCTACCTCTCCAAAAGAAATTCAGCTTCAAATCTCTAAAAAATTCCAAAAAATTTTGTTTCTTGTGGGTTCGATAACATCAATAATATTGTTTTAAAGCTCTTTCCTAAATAATACCTTGCTGTCTCTCACAGACACCTTTAATGCAAGCTTTAGGCTGAATTATTTCTCTAACATCTGAAAAACTACCACCATTATCGCAATTAAGATGCTTGGCAAAAACTCACATGATCCGGCAAATTACCAACTTATTAGTCTACTCCCTGCTATGCAAAACATTTTACTAAGCTTATGAAAAAAAAAATCATCTTTACCAGACTCCAAGATTTCATCAATGCAAACTCCATCATTTCTCCTACCCACTTAATATTCTGAGCAAAGCATTCTACATACTATTGAGCATATTTTAAAAACTTTTAAAAAATGATATTTCTATTGCCATGACTGTCGAGTATCAAATAATGTTGAAGACAAATGTATAAAAATAAATCTAAAAAACATATTTAAGATTAAAGATTGGTAGCTGTTTTACATGTCTGTATTGCTGAATACACTTACGAAGCAATATCATCTAAACCATAGGTTCCCAACGTGGGCGTTTCAGGCTTTCAGGGGGGCGGTAAAAAACCCAAAGAAAATTAGGGGGCGTTGATATGGCACAGAGGGGCGTTGGAAGATTAGCCAAATATAGTCTAAAAAGACTTTAAAATCACGCTGATAATTCATTTCTATCACGTGTGCGAAAATTCACATATTTCGATATGAGACTTCACTGTTCAGAGAAAGACATACCTCTCTAGTATGTACGATTCTGGGGCTGCATGTGCTAAAACTAGCAACCTGTCTTGCCAATTTGGCGAGATGCACTCCAAAAAGTCGCAGAAAACTGTTGACTTTTGTTGAAAGGGTCACCATTTTAGTGAAAGGAGCAGTAGAACCGGAGTTCATAATATCAGAAGGAAAAGCCTTCAGTGCAAAAATATATCTTTATTGTCTTTATGTACATATTTATGTTACGTCCAAAGCCCGAAGTTCGGCCAGTTCGCGTTTTGGCCAGGAGGTTTGGCCAAAGTCCGAAATACTTGCAATTAATATTGTATTTTATACTTTGGCCGGCCATTTCGCGAAGTGGCTGGGAATTCTTGGCCAAAGCCTGATGTGATAATGGTAGATTGAGTCTATGGAGCAGAAAAAGACTAAGGATCACCCTTAAAGGTAGTTGACAAATTGAGTACTCAATTTGCCTCTGTATTCATACTCGATACGCAACGCATTTGCTTAAGATATAATTCGTCATTTTGAAGGGCGCAAATCTAATCTTCACACTATCACATTGTTACAGCATATGCGTTCACTGAATAGTTTCTACTCGTTGAACTCACAGAAGTACTCATTTTTAAATACTTCATTTTTAACAGTGTGTAAAACCATCTGCCCTTGATTTCTTTTTTCCCAAATTGGCCGGTCAAAGCCAGAAATCAACAAAAAGATTGGACATTCGCCGGTAAGTTTACAGCAACGTTGGCCAAAATGCGAATTGGCCGATTTCGGGCTTTGGCCGTAACATTTACAAAAAATGTCACTGGGACTAAAAAATGCCACTTACAAGCGGCAACGATAGCGAGATCTCCAACTAAACTGTATTCTAAGAGAGTCTGTAAAAGTGCGTAGGCGACGTTGGACGCGGGAAAAAATTAGAGCGCCGAAATAAGCGGCGGCGGAGTAGACAAATCGTCGCCAGTGGTTTACCCGATCAAAATTGTAGGTAGCTAAAAATAGAACAGCCCCGCAGAATGCTACAGACTCAGGCTCACACTATCTATCGTTCATCGCAGCATGTACTGCGTACGATGAAAACGGCGTTGCCTTAATATTTTGCTACTTCAACTTATATTATTTAAACCGGCAGTATCCCTTGCAGCTCCCTTAACTTGGATCAAGTATAAGTAAAGAAAAACCCATGTCGGAAGCAAAAAAGAAGAGGCGGCAGTACAGTGCGGATTATATAAAATACGGATTTATCGAAAATCCCTCAAATCCATCATCTCCATTGTGCCTTATTTGTCAAAAAACATTTTCGAATGAAGCGATGAAACCTTCTAGGCTTCAAGATCATCTTAATAAAATGCATCCGGATAAGAAAGACAGAGATATGACCTATTTTCTAGAGATAAAAAAGAAGATTGAAAATCAGCCAACTATATCAAAATTATTTTCATCAGCTTCTAAACAAGACGATGACGGACTTCGAGCTTCGTACAATATCTCATTGTTGATTGCTAAAACAGGCAAGCCACATACTATTGGGGAAGATTTAATTTTACCAGCAGTTAAAGAAGTAATAACCACCGTGCTCCATAAACCAGCTACAGATATTATCCGAAAAATTCCTTTGAGCAATAATTCTGTGCAAAGACGAATTGATGAGATGGCTGAAAACATTGAAGAATCGTTGTGCAATTATCTGCAGACTTGTCAATTTTCAATTCAGCTGGATGAGTCCACTTTACCAACCAATGAAGCATTGTTATTGTCGTACGTGAGGTTTATCAAAGATGAAAAAATATGTCAAGAAATGTTGTTTGCTACCAATTTGGAAACAGATACAAAAGGAGAAACCATATTTGATACACTGCAAAAGTTTTTTGACGAAAAGGAAATTCCTTTTAATAATATTTTGTCGGTTGCTACGGATGGCGCACCGGCTATGACAGGGCGTCACAAAGGCTTCATAGCATGCTTAAAAAATAAAGTTCCGGACGTGCTTGCTGTGCATTGCGTAATTCATCGACAGCATTTGGTTGCGAAAAATTTGAGCGAACGTCTCCATACATCACTGCAATATGTTATAAGAGCAGTTAATAAAATCAGAAGTAACTCGTTGAATGACAGATTATTTAGTCAGCTTTGCATTGCAAATGATGAAGATTTCAACCGATTGCTGCTTCACACAGAGGTGCGCTGGCTTTCAAAAGGTACTTGTTTGACTCGATTTTACAATCTGTTTGAATCTGTGATAGAGTTCCTAGGAAACAAAGACACGGAATTGCGCGACAACCTCATCGCATCAAAAAACGATATTGCGTACTTAGCAGACCTCTATAAATTGTTTAATGATGTCAATCTCCAACTTCAAGGAGAAGACTTAAACTTGATTAAGACTAAAAATAGCATTGCTGCTTTCGTGTCTAAACTGCTATTATATAAAAGAAATATAGGCAGACGTGAATTCCATACCTTCCCATGTTTATCAGCAGTATCATTCAAGCACGACGACTTGCTTGTTTACTGTCAGCACTTGGAAAACCTCTACAATGACTTCAAGGAACGATTCGAGGACATTTTAAACATGGACATACCAGACTGGGTTTTGGATCCTTTTTCCAATGTCAACACAGCAGGACCATCTCAGTTAGAAGAAGAACTGATAGAACTGACGACAAATGAGGAATTAAAAATTAAATTCAAGAATGGCTACCAAGAATTTTG
Organism: Stegodyphus mimosarum; assembly: GCA_000611955.2. Taxonomy (NCBI): domain Eukaryota; kingdom Metazoa; phylum Arthropoda; class Arachnida; order Araneae; family Eresidae; genus Stegodyphus; species Stegodyphus mimosarum. The sequence continues at coordinate 468,852 of KK116326.1, forward strand.
GCTGCAGAAGTCGATTTCGCAATTGTATCCAAGATTATGGTCGATTGTGCAACGATTTCTGCTAGCATTCCCATCTTCATATTTAGCAGAACGTGGATTTAGTGCTGTAGCAACATTGGTAACGAAAAAGAGAAATCGGCTCCATGTTACTGAACGCGGCGATTTACGATTGTTTTTAAGTAAAATCGAGCCTGATATTAACAAGCTTCTTAAAATGCATCAAATTCAGCCTTCTCATTAGTTAAGTTAGAAATTCGATGCCTTTAAATTTTAATAAAAATACTTTTTAATAATAATTAAGTATGCCTTTTGAGTGTTCTCTGAAACTGTCAATTTATTTATTTAGAAAGCAATAGTTTATTATGGATTATTTCGTATCATCAAAACCCCTGCCTGTCCTTATAACAGGTAAGCTAAAACTTTTATTTTTCTTTTTAAATAACGAAGAAATTCAGTAGCGTTTCAATTCCAACAACATTCTATCTATTAGTATTTTTTTTATTTAATTCTTGTTTTCACCATGCATTATGTACGCTCTTATTTCTCTAGGGGGGCGGTATTGAAATATTCACTAGAAAAGGGGGCACCAGTTCGAAAAAGGTTGGGAACCTATGATCTAAACCATACTATAAAAATACCAAAAACCAAGTAGGTAAACATCATTACGACTCAAATTAGCACAACAAACTAAGCAGTGATCAAGAATCACCTTTTGAGTTACCACATCAAATCAAGTGGTGACCACTAGTCGCAGTGGCATAGCTAGGGTGGGGCAAGGAGGGGCATCTGTGCCTGGACGCAGCATCCAAGGGGCACCAAATTAATGCTACAAATTTTAGAATGAAACATTTTCCATTCTCGGAACACGGAAAGGGGCGCAAAATCTTTAGTTGTCCCCGGATGCTGAAAACCCTAGCTACGCCTCTGCTAGTCACCCCTCAAGGGCAAAGAGTTAAAAAATAAATATAAGACTCAGATAGCACAGTTTAATACATAAAACTGCTTACCGATTCAAAATATCTGTAATGTCTAAGGAATAATTAAATCTTGGATCCTTTATTATACTGTCTTTCTCCAGCATAACTTCCACACTATAAAAATAAAAATATTTATAATTACTTCTTATCTTATTCACTTGAAATATCTTTTAAAATATTAGGTAACACTCAATTTAATTTAAAATTAATATAGATGTTATACGTTGTAAATAACTTCTTTAATAATTCAAACAAGAAAATACAAATATATACTTGTTATGAGATTGTTATAAAGAAATAGTTAATTTTTTTCTCTAAAAACTAAGTAATGTATATTTTAGACAGTTTAAATTCTGATTATATAAAGTATATAAATGAATCATAACAAATCTTCATAGCAATATTTTGCATTTCACCTATTGAACAGGAATTCATTTTACTGGCATCTGGACAAAGACTGTGTAATTAGTTAAAATATTTTTTTAACCAGATTTAATTCTTGCACCAGACTGTAATAATGGTGATGTAATTGAAAAGAATAGTGAAGGAAACCAGACTTAAAAAAAAAAAAAAAAGAGCTGAACAGCGTAAGATCTTAGGCAAGCCTTGGATGAGGGTAAGAAGAAAAAATTTCTTTTTAGATCCAAAATAAATTTTCATTGTGCAGTCAAAATCATATGGGAGGGAGAGATTAGCGATGTTAAACAAATCTGAAAATACAGAGTTAACCATAAAATGAAGTGAATTTAATGATAACAATGGTGGAGTGAAGTGACTGAAAACCATTACATATAAGCAAGAATTTGCTCACAAACTTTTCGACAGATTAAGGCAATGAATAACAAAAAAGGCACAAGTTTGTCTAGTTAAAAAGTAGTATGATTAATTATTATTGTTATAATCATTTAGCGTTAAATTCCTTGAATATGAGGATGAACTTCAAAGCTTATAACTAAAAGCTTTGAAGCTTTAATTCAAAGCTTCAAAGCTTTTAGTCATTTTAAGTTCTTACATATGTTTCTTGAAGAAAGATAAGATTTTTTGGAATTTATTTTTGTCCAAAGTGACTTCCAGTTCTTACATAATCTGGAAAAAGACAAAAAACCCACTATTACTGCTGGCTTCTGCTTCTAAATAGTTTCTGCTTATTTCTTTTGGTTGGTTTTATTGGTTTTATTGGCTTTTTTGGCTGCAATGGTGGAATTTTACTGAAAGTAGGTTTCTTAGTGCAAAGTTAGGTTTGTCAGAAAACTGGATTTTGGCATTAGGCACTGTGCTACATCATGTCTATTATCAGTTTTGCTTGAACTGCTATTAAGAATGATTTAATATGGGTGATCGAGATTAGCGAAGGGGTGCTTGCCTTAACATAGAGTCATCTGGAAAATTCTGTGCTTTTTTTTTTAATTGAAGCCCATTTTCTTCGAATTATTTTGTTACTGCTGATATGGAATGACCTTGATAGACACAGACGTTTAAATATGAACTTTGGCATGTGCAGTAGAATAATTTTTGTTTCAATGATGTACTAAGAACTGAAAATCCAAAAGCTCATTTTTTAATATTATGCGTATTATATTACATTATGCTTTTTGTCTTAATTTCTGTTGTCCGTGGACACGTTTTGTTCCTGATGACACAATTCACAGGTGGTTCAAGAAGTTTAAGTACATAAATTTCCTTGAAGATGATACAAGCTTTGGACAGCCATCCTCTGTAAACAATGACCTATTGAAAAACATTACCTCTGAAATTCCATGTTACACAATTCAGGAACTATCAGACTAAATAGACTGAAAAGTATAATACATTATTATTAGACTAAATAGATTGAAAAGTATAATACATTATTATTTGAAGAAGACTAGGTATGTAAGTCACTACAATATAAATGTAGCACACTGAAAGCTGATGTAGACTGCCAGTGATGTTGCAAAAGTAACATCAGTGATCTCTCAGCTTCTAGATTGTATAAAAACTTCTGCATAATGAATTTTACAAAGCACCCTGCATTGGGTAGATATGAACCCTAAATTAAATTTTGGTTTTTTGCTCTCAACAATAAGGATATCCCAAATTTAACAGACCAGAACATACTTGTTTGAATTTCATCATGTGATTCATTGCTGAAAAAAAGCTTCTTATTTTAAACAGCTAATTACTGGAGATGAGAAATGAAAGCTACACAATAATGTTTCAAGAAAAAGATCATAAAGTTAATCAGTACTTATGTATTAATGCAACCACTTTAGTAGAAGTCGCCAAATTTTCAAAATATGCTCATAACAAACCATCAGTCAAATAATGCCGTCATTTTTGTATGCGTTCTTTGTTGATGTATTCCAAGTTCCAACGGTTATTACAAAGAAATCGTGATATTTTCTTAAGGGAGTAAAAAAAGGAAAAAGAGTTAGTTTTAAAATACCACCTTGTGGAATTTACCAGCAATAGGAGAAACTGTGGTAAAATTTTTGCAGAATTACAGAATTTTGTTGAAATTTTTCTAAAGGAAGTAACGGGAAAATGCATTTCTTCCATAGCCGCTGTTGCAAGAAATTGCACGAAACCGAAATTTTTTTTTTTTTTTGAAGTGAAAACAGATCTTTGTGTACTTTGGGAGACGAACGGCACAAAAAAATTACAGAAAGATTTGAAGAGAAATATATTTTACTTTTTTTTTAATGTATCATGTAATTTTTATTTAATGAATTCAAATTTGTATTTTAAATTTCTAAAGTATGCTTTCTTTTGATATGTCAATAATGTTCACCGTTGTACAAAAAATATCGACAGTTTGGGAATCTTTCTAAAGAAAGGCACGAAAACTACCAACTTGCACCTGATAAGTAACTATTACCTTTTCATCTATGAAAAATCGCCAAATTGTGCCAAGGTGGTTGCGTTAATACGTAAGTACCAGTTAATCTTAAGTAAAGAACCTCCTTTAGTAACATCGTCGACAGGGAGTCTTTGTGTATGGTGGGACTACAAAGGAATTTTATGCTATGAATTGCTGTCACAGAACCAAACAATAAATTCTGACAAATTCTGTTCTCAAATGCCAGTTTTAAAAGCAGAAACCAAATCAAACTATCTAGAATTCACCAATCTACAAGCTTTGTTTTACATAAAATAATATTCGGCCCCACATTTGAATAAATGTCACACACTTACTGAGTATGGCTGGGATGTTTCGTGTCATCCCCCTCCCAATATTCACCAGAACTTGCCTTTTAGGATTTTCATTTCTTCAGGTCACTTCAACATTCTTTGAATAGCCTAGAGTTCACTTCTTTGGAGACTGTGAAACAGCAGCTTCATAACTTCTTTACAAATAAACTTAATGGCTTTTCGTAAAAGAGAAAATTTCCAGCTGTCAGACAGATGGCGAAAAGTTACAGAACAAAATGGTGCTTAGATGATTCAATTAAAGTTTCTTATGTTTTTGCACTGCTTCATTTGTATTTATCATAAAAAAAGGAACTTTCCAGATGACTCAATTAATAACTTGCACTGCAAAAAGTAGCCTTTGTGTCTTCTTTTCAAAACCCTTAGCAATCAGCTCAGCAACTGTCTCTGGTACTGAGGTAGAAGAGTTATCCAATGTAAATTTTGTGACCTGTACTAGTTTTCTCAACATCAGTGATTATGAATGACCAAATATTCTGTTTCCATAACATCATCAATATAGTATACATAGCTGTCAATGGGTGTACTAGCATATTTGAAATAGCAGTGCCTGTACTAGTTTGCAGTGTACAGGCACAAAGGAAAAAGTCATGGCTCATCACGAGCTAGACAGAAGAAGCAAATTGAACCATGAAGCATATTCACAAATATTAACACAGTTTAAAATATCTTACACTAAATCAGCACAGGCTAAGCTGGATTCCCAAACAAAATCATAAAAACACTGAGGATCTGATCCTGAAAATCTTGGCTGGCCCAGTTTTGTCCCACATCTCATATAAACTCTTGTCACGGGTTTCAGAGTTGCATTAAAGCTGAGAGAAGAACATGCTCTGCTATCCCCAGAATCAAATGTAAGCAACAAGTCACTTGAATCTGAAATTTTATAGACATTAAAATACATTATCATGAAAAGATAATACAATCTTATATCACTTCATACCTTTTTTTACATATAAGATTAAATATGAAAAAATATGTTTACAAAGAGAGAGATGTTTTCTTTTAAATTATATCAATTGCTTTTCTAAAGACATCTTTTTGAAGATAACGCATCTTGCATTCTTTAATATACCATGTTACTCAAAATTTCATGAAACACTTTAAAAATTCATAACAAATATGCTGTGCAATCAATAATAAATTTTATTATACTGAAAACAGAGGTAAACTCTTTAAGATTTTTATGTATTTGCAAACACTTCATGTCGCTTTTGATTGAGAGATGTACTATACATGCTTACCGGGAGAATTTACTCGGACACACTGGAAAGCCAATGGATGCCACAGTTGAATGAAGACAATGATGATCATTACAAATGCACAGTTCACTACCATACAGATTATCAAAACTATTTGAAAGAGTATCTCAAATGAAATTTACCATAAAGGTGGATAGGATGAGCAGGAAGAGATGATGACACCTTATTCCCTGGCCACCTGACACCTTATTCCCTGGTCTCTGAATTTAATTTCCAATGCCTTTTGTTCATGAGAGGGGTTGTTGAGGACATGTTCTTTAGTGGCAAAGAATAAAGGATGTAGCATTTCCACTCCTTCTCAAACTTTAGCCATACCACTGATGGTATGGTTCTTCTGTGAAGCCATACCACTGATGGTATGGTTCTTTGACAACCGTAAAACACTGGTTGTAGATGAAGTCAACCGTATCAGCTGTTTTGCAGATGTTAACTGCATCAACTTAACATATTTATGAAATATGTAATACAAAAGTAGAGAGTCTATTTTAGTACAGTACAAAATCCAAGATCCAGGATTTTCAGGATTTTGATGATTCCGGATTTTAGATCATCAGTTTAAATCTAATTAGATAACACATTGAAATTAAGAAATTAAAAATGTGAAAAGTTATTTGTAAAATCCTGAAATAATTTATGATATCAAAAGAACATTTTTTTCTTTCTTTAAAAAAGGCCTAGTGTTAACACTTGTTTTGTTTTTAGCCCAAAAGGCATTAGCCCAGAAGGGCTATTAATTTCAAAATGGTATTTGCATCGATTCACTTTTCAAACTGTTGCCACCAAATATTATCACTATGTATTATACTTAAAGAAACTAAATAATGAAGAATCTGCATGAACGTTTCTCGCAGTGTGAAAAAACAATGGTACATAGAGCCATCAGATTTTAAATAACATAGCCTTCCAACCAAACATAGGCACTTAGAAGCCCAAAATTTGAATTTCAAATTTGTTTTATTATCCTTTTCATATTTTGTGAAACTTTTATCAAATTTCTGATTAACAAACTCAAAGATTTCAAAGCGAGCAATGGCAACACAGTACTGGGGGGGGGGAATTTTTATCTCCAGCGCATGAGGCTCTGTATCAGAAATTCTAAAGATATGCTGTTTTTAAATAGTTTGTGATAGTGTTGTTGAACTGAATTTTATATGTCATTGTCATTACAGTCTTCTACTATGCTGCACTAATGACAGAAAACCAGTATACACAAAATTCCATTCTAAACTAACATTAGTCTTCAGGGTTTAATTACTGCATACAGGGCTAGATAAGATAATAAAATGCTTCTTTCTTCCCCCAACCATTTCAGAGCCAAAAGTGAAAACAATGGTTCAGAGCCAGCAGGTATTTAAAACTGAAACTGAAACAATACAGAAGATGATTTTTAAAAAAAGTTTTATATGAGGTCTGAAAAATAGCTAATTTTTGTTGTAAATTAATCAGGCATTTGAGAAGAAGAAAATGTTATTTTGAACTTAACTTCTGGTAACCCTAGAAATGCCAAGGTGCGCACGCATCAACCATACCAACTACATCAAACATTCCAACTACGTCAATCACACCCAATTAATACATCCCATGATACAGTTAATCCTTAAAACATTAATTTTGTCGTTTTATATTATTTAGTTATAGCTGAATAAATATGATTTGTGCTTAAGAATGCATCCTTTATTAATGGATACATCCCTCACACCAATGAAGTTTCGGAGATTTAACTGCTGCTGCTGGGTGCACCACAGAAG
>KK116326.1:477369-500661 GCA_000611955.2 Stegodyphus mimosarum
TAAAATTGTTTTAATCACAAAACCAGAAAGCGTTAATTTTGCAGTTGAATGTAAAAATAAAAACTGTATACAAATATGGCATTCAAGATTAGGTCATCGAAGTTATGACGCAATCAGACAATTAATAAGAGAAAATCTTGCAGAAGGGATAAAATTAGATAATTGCACTCATAATGATAGCTGTTCAGGATGCATAAAGAATAAAATGCAGCAAATTCCTTATCCAAAAGCTGCTAGTATTCGAGCAAGAAAACCACTGGAACTTATACATAGTGACATTTGCGGGCCTATGCCTACTGCAAGTATTGGCGGAAAACTTTATTTCGTAACCTTTATTGATAACTTTACTAGATACACTGTCATCTATTTGCTTGCTAAAAAGAATGAAGTTCTTAGTAAATTAAAGGATTTTGTCGGTATAACAAGAAATAAATTTGGAAGAACTATGCAGACACTTCGAACCGATAACGGCGGTGAATATACCAGTGAGAAAATGGAGGAATTTCTATCGAGTAACGGCATCAAACATCAACTAACTGTTCCTTTTTCGCCTCCTCAGAACGGTGTGAGTGAAAGGAAAAACAGAAGCCTTGTTGAGATGACCAGGTGCCTACTGTCCCAAAGACGACTTCCAAACAAATTCTGGGGTGAAGCTGTAAATACAGCAAATTACATCCAGAACCGTCTTCCAACCAGAGCTTGTGATAAGACTCCTTATGAATTATGGAGCGGAAGAAAACCTAATTTAGCTCATATGAAACAATTTGGTTGCACAGCCTATGCATATGTACATAAGGAAAATCGTAAAAAATTAGACCAGAAAGCGATTGAAGGAATTTTTGTCGGTTACGATCAACGATCAAAGGGTTACAGAATCTACACAGGTGAAAATCGAATAATAATCAGTAGAAGCGTCAAATTTGTCGAAGAATTATCAGAGAATGAAAATATTTAAATTTCTCTCCATCCAAAGGCTGAAGATGTTGAAAACGATGAAGAAACTGCAGAAAAACACAAAGTTGTATCCAAAGTTGAGCCAAAACGATCAGAAAGGAAAACGAAAGGGAAACCACCAGAACGTCTAGGATACTTAACAAACACAATAAAAATCATACCAGAGAATTTTAAAGAGTTAAATAAATTAAATTCTGAAGAAAAGGAAAAGTGGTTACTCGCAGTTGACGAAGAAATCAATTCCTTATCCCGAAATAAAACTTGGGAACTGGTTAAGCTTCCTGTAGGACAGAAACCTATTGGCTGTAGATGGATTTTCAATCTGAAAGAAAACGAAGATGGAACAGTCATTCGTTACAAGGCGCGACTAGTTGCAAAAGGTTATAGTCAAAAATTCGGAATTGACTACGATCATACCTTTGCACCAGTAGTTCGACATACAACTATCAGAACTTTTCTTGCTGTCGCAGCATATGATAAAATGCACGTGAGACATGTAGACGTCACTACAGCATTTCTACACGGAAATTTAAAAGAAGAAATATTCATGGAACAACCAGAAGGTACAATTCAACCGGGACAAGAAGGAAAAGTTTGCAAATTGAAAAAAGCTCTTTATGGATTAAAACAAGCTGCTAGATCATGGAATAAAAGAGTCGAAGAAGTATTAAAAAACACTAACTTTTCGCAGAGTACAGCAGACCCATGCTTATTTCTAAAGAAAGATGGAAATGATACGATAATGATTATTGTCTACGTCGACGATATACTTATAGCATGCAAAAGTGAGGAAAAAATTAAAAGGCTAATCAAATATCTCAACGAATTCTTCGAAGCAAAAGACTTAGGAGAAGTCAGAAACTACTTAGGAATCAACATCAAAAGAGATGAAAACAAGTTCCTATTGAGCCAAAAATCAAAAATAGAAAAATTGAAGATGATGTTTTGTCCAGATATCCACAAACCATCTTACACACCAATGGATACTTCTTATCCAAAGGAAGAGGACGTCTCTCCATCAGTGGACAATACGAAGTATAGGCAAGCCATCGGAGCCTTATTATACATCGCCACTGTAACCAGACCAGACATTACCCTAGCAGTGAATCTGTTAAGCAGGAAAAATGAGTCTCCAAAGGAGAAGGACTGGAAAGCAGTTCTAAGAGTGATTCAATACCTGAACTCTACAAAGGACATTTGCCTGAAAATTGACTCTGATAGCCCAGCAACACTTTCCTGTTATACTGATGCCGACTATGCATCTGATTTAACCACGAGACGGTCAACGGGTGGAAATTTATTTTTTCTGGGGAACAGTCCAATATTTTGGTCCACAAAGAGACAAAATTGTGTTTCCTTATCATCTACCGAATCCGAGCTTATTTCTGCAGCTACTGCTGCTCAAGAGCTCAAATGGATATTAGATCTCCTTAAAGATTTTGATCTACCTCAAAAATTACCCATTAAGATATATGAGGACAATAAGTCCACAATAGCTCTGATAAAACAGGGGAAAATGAATACCAGGTTAAAGCATATTAATGTTAAATATTTCTTTTTAAGAGAAATGGAAGAAAATAAAACAATCGAGATAACATACTGCAATACAAATTCCATGATTGCAGATATTTTCACTAAGCCATTGCCCAAACCAAAATTTCTGAAATTAAGAAATGAGCTAAATCTGATTTGTAACATTTCCCAAATGCATGATTAAAGGGGGGATTGTTGTAAATTAATCAGGCATTTGAGAAGAAGAAAATGTTATTTTTAACTTAACTTCTGGTAACCCTAGAAATGCCAAGGTGCGCGCGCAACAACCATACCAACTACATCAACCATTCCAAATACGTCAATCACACCCAATTAATACATCCCATGATACAGTTAATCCTTACTTCTTTTTAAGCTTTCGTATGTGCTTGTATGCAAACATTAATGTATTTGTTGTTTTATATTATTTAGTTATAGCTGAATAAATATGATTTGTGCTTAAGAATGCATCCTATCATTAATGGATACATCCCTCACACCAATGAAGTTTCGGAGATTTAACTACTGCTGCTGGGTGCACAAAAGGTAAGCTAAATTTTGCTATCTTTATTCTTCAATTTTGGTTACAGGATATCCAGATTTTGGATTTTGCACTCTACAACAATAGTTGGTATTAGTTGTGTAATTTACATGTTATGGATTTTTTACACATTCTCCAGAATTATAAATAACCCTAGTTTGCAAATAACGCTGAACATTAGTATTTTTTCAATGTAGTGTAAAAATGCTGGAATGTACATTTTATATAATGCATGTTGGGGAAAAAACACTTCATGTAAAGCCAAAGAATGGACTATTGTTACATTTTATAACACTGAACATTTGAAATGCATTAAGATAACCAGTCAGTACTGTCACTTGAAACATGTAAAACAGGAACATAAAAGTACTCTCAAAAGAAATTTCATTTTTAATAAAACAGATATATTATACTTTTCTTTTTAATTTAATTTTTTTATCTTTTTTTTTATTATTATTGAAAATTTTTTAACATTTAAAATATATTTTGATACCATTGTACTTGCACTTTTCATACTTAAAAAAGGAAATACATGAGAAAATGCCTGAACATTTTCTTCTCTTATGGCAACATTGTATTTTTTTATATTAAAGAAGAGAAGCAAAAAACTGTTTGATTTAATAACCTGTACTTCAGCAAAATTCCTTTCATTTTTCTTTATGCATGTATGCAAAAATAAATATTTCGTTTTAAAGAAACTCAATTACAATTCTTAAATAATGTATCATATATATAAAAAGACAGTTTTTGATTCACAGACATTTTACGCTACCAGTAATATAAATTTATTCAGCTTTTCAATGTTAAGACTTTGCTTGTCACAGTTTGAAGATGAGATTTGAAATATTCATATACTTCACAAATATACAGTCCGCATTATAGAAAACAACACATTCATGCACAAATTTAAATCAAATTTAGATTGATTCACATAATTTAAATCCTTATTAATAAATTTGAATTTTTTCACACTGCAACAAATACGTCAAAGAATAACTCTTTTTAGGATAAATTTATTCAAAATGAACTAATTCAAGAACAAAATTTTAAAAATTAATTTTATTGCAAAGTAATGAAAGTGCTGTAAAATGCTAAAAATTATAATTAACTATAAATGTCTAAAATCTGAATAATGTGCATAAGATTTATGATAAAATGTAACAGAATATTGATTTAGAAATTAGGTAAAAGTAAGGAAAAATACATTTTATTTATTTATATTTTTGTAATGAAAGAGTAAATTTATGAGAGAAAGGTATGGTATTAATCTATGATTGTAATTAAATTTAATAGATAAATCAAGAATTATTGAGGTTATGAAAAATTGACAAACATATCCCCTGCAATAACATCATTTATTGGGTTTGTTTTATCCCAGTTTAATTAATGATGCTATTGTATGACTGTAATGCTACTGAAAAATATGGGCTTATTGTAATCTCTTGTTTTATGTAAGTTCATCTTAAGCCATTTCTTGCACATTTTATTTACCAAAAGAAATCTGGAAGGAACTTTTGATCTAAAAAAAAATGAGGAAAAGCAAAGTTTCCATCACAATTTTAAGCAGCAATGGCAAGACAAGTGTGCTTTAAATTATAAAAATGCATGCAGGCGCATGACAATCCTGCAGGATGTTTTGATAACCAAAAAATAATTGTACAATACAGAAAGTATATCCTGCAAAAAGTGTCAAACTTATTGTCATATTTCAAGGACTTCACAGTATCCAAAGCAGATGACAAATCTCAAATTCGATACTGAAGCAGACAGATTTAGAACTCTTCACATAAATATTGAGGCAGATATTAAGATAACATGCAGTGAACATATATTAAAAATGATAGTGAACAGATATTAAAATATGCTAGTGAACACCACATTAAGACATGCTAGTGAAGAGAACACCATATTAAGACATAGTGAACAGATATTTAGATATAATAATTCTTCTCTTCTTTGATACTAGTTTCTGGTACCTTCAATAACAATCTTTGCAGCTCAATGCATTTTTGTCACTTCCCACAATCTCTAAGTTTCCTAGTGGGCTTGCTATCACCCCATTTTGGAAGGTAAAATTAATTATACTGTACATATGTTATTGTATAAAATTAAATAATTCATGCATTTATAATATCATTTTTAAAGTAATTTAATATTTTATTTTACTTATTTATTCAGAGACCTATGACCATATGAAAGTTGATCTCATATAAATTAATGGTGAAAACTTCTTCATTTTCTACCACTTCAATTTACAAGAAATTTCCTAAGATTTCTATTTTAGAGAGTTGGAAAAACCTCTTCAATTTTCATGACATAATTTGACAAAACAGTGTACGAAAACTTACTCAGTAATTTTGCTTCTATAGTTCCTATCATGCCTAATGATAAATGATAGCCATTGGAGTCCACCATACAGACTGCTGCTGTAGGCGAACAACCAAATGTATTAATAGTTTGCTGTATTCCCCGACAAAAGTTAATATAGAATGTCCTGAAAGAAAGTTATTATTTCAAAATGATTACAACTAAATACAACAAAAAGTCTGGGTAAAAAAGAAAATCATTAGCATACATCAATATGATTCTACCATTTTACATAATGCAATGATTTGAAAAATCAATTTTTAGTCATATTAGTAAATAAAATATTTAGAATGCTAATTATAACAATGACATAAATGAATTTTACTATGCAATTTTAAGTAATGAAGAAGAAGCCAGGAGTCAGTAACATTACAACATGTCAATTTTATTTGATAGAAACAGGAAATAAGTTAAATGCAGAAAGACTCATTTTACTAATTTTATTAAATTCTGTTGCTTACCATAATTTTGTTATTCTTTACCCTCATATAAATGTGTTAAGAATTCACTTGTATATTAACTGGCATGTGCATTAAATATATACTGATGCTTAAGTGATGAAATATATTTTCAATGTCAGCGGATTTCTGATTTACTGGCAGAAATTGTTTGGCAATCATATTCATAAATGCATCAGACTATTATTTTCCAGTTTGTTTTTGCCTTTATATGAAAACTAAAGAACAAAAAAATAGACTTTTCTTGAAACAGTTTCCAATCCTTAGTCTAGCATTTTAGAAACTTCTGACCTACAAGGAATTATCAACACCACTCATCCAAAATGAAGTCATCTTCAGTTTGCATGCACTTAGTTATGGGAACGCTTCTGATACTGATACTTTAAATGTTTTAATTCAATCTCATTTTATTACAAATAATTTAACTACTATTCCATATTCCTAGGATCTATATGTTCAAAGAATAATTTTTAAATAGCCTTTTATACAAAAGTGAGGCAGCTCAAGTACAAATTTTATAATCATTTTGAAATTATATAAATTTTTCTTCCCTTCTTGTTAACTGTATATTATACTTGTTTTAGCTGTATAGGTCATTTAAGTGAAATTATTAGCATGAAAAAGGAAAAAATTACTGATATATATACTAAATAAATAAATGAAACATTATACTGAATTTTTACATGGTAAAAAGTATAAAGAATGATATTTTGGAGTACTGTAGATAAAACAAGATAACAATTTCAATTATGAACAGACATTCACATCTCAGCTTCTAAAATTATGAATCTGCATTGATAAGACTGTATATATTAATTATTCTAAAAGTTTTTCATTTAAAAAATATATTATAGAATAAAAATGTTAAAAACATTTTAAGACAACTGTCCATTTTCAAACATAAAATTTTATGCTTAAAAAGTATTGTACTTCATTAAATTAATTTTATGTGCTTCCATTTATTATTTACAGCTCTGTCTCATCTCATTTCATTCCTCTAGCTTTTCTCTTCTCTTGCTCCATTCTTTCAAGCACATGCAGTAACATATTTTAAGCCACCATCTTAAAAAGTGGTGCTGAATTTTTCCATGTTACTTTATGATTCACATTTTAATTAACACAGCATATAATCTGACTTTGGAATCCTGCTCTTAGATCACCAAAATATTAAATAAAGTAATCAGTCAGACCCATGAAAAGATCAACTACTAGTGCTGATACTGAATGCACATGCATTCATGGGCTACAGTTGCATGACTGCCGGTTACCAACTTTTGTTTGAAGAAAATTCACAAAATTGCTTAGACATAAATTTAATAGCACACATTTTTTTTTAAATATCAAATTTATGGAAAATCACATAATCTAGCAACACTGTTATGTACTATAAAACTGCAACATTTTTTAGTATAAATTAATGATTTTCTATCAGTTTAGCTGGATTGTTTAGAATACAAAATCCTTCTTAATCCTTTTCTAGGGGCTAATGAGAACCATGCAATGAAAAGTGTGTTTTAAAGAAACCCGTTGCCCTACGATAATAAAGTAAAGCAGTTATTTAAGTAATGCCCAACATAAATAGAGAAGTGTGAGAAAATGACTACCAAGAAGATGGATACAAAGATGATTAATGGAAATCAAGTTAAAATCAAAAATGATTAATGATAATGGTAGCCATATAGACACAGAGCCCCACCAACGGCCGAGCAGTAAAAGCCACTGAACACTGGTAGTTCAGTCCGGAGTTCGAGTTCTGGTGAGCGGGCTAGCTGCACGGGTGTTTTTATGGTTTTTTCCATGTGTAACCTCGATATGAGCCAGTTTCCCTTAGAAAGAGTTCCGCGGGGCATCCCTCCCTTTCCATGTAGTGCCTAAGGGCAGAATGTAAAAAGTAAAAATATACATGCATACAGGGAAAAAAGTATTAAGAATAAAATACGTTTTAATTATCATAAATTGTATGAATAGTTTTGTTTGTATTGTTTTCAATCTTAAAATGGTGCATATGTATTTCAAGTTGAAAGATAACAATCATAACTTCTTTTTTAAAATGAACTTCTAACTTATGGTAGCAAATCTGGCAGCTATTCTGGCTACTCATCTGAGATGAATTGCTTCATCCTTGTCCTGATTCTGCAGTTGAAGATACATTTATTAACATCTATAGCTCTTGAAATTTTTTAGATTGATTACAAAATTGAAAGGTTATGGTGGTTCAAAAACTTAATTATCTTTGTACAGAACAGTCTTCTTAGAGATGTTATTATTACCAATACCAATACTTTTATATTTTCAGAAATATGGCTAACTTCTATGGACCTTCAGCGGGAAGTGATTACTCTGAGAGAGTTCACTGCATTTAAAAATCTCAGTTTTCAGATAATTATCATTACAACAAATAAAAATATTTCATAAAATAATTTAATTTAAATACTAAAGGAAGTAAAATAAAAGAACTTACATGTTTTTGCTATTCCATGTATTCCAATTATGTGATAGACTAGAAAGGAGATTAAAATCATAATGATTCCCATCAATATCAAAAATGCATTCGTCCTGTAATTTTTGACATGCTAATGATGTTTCCCACAGGAATACTGCCATGCAGGTATATTTCTGAAATTTAACTCATAGCTTTAAAAATAGCTGAGGTCATTTGTCCAAAATAAATAATCTATTAGTAATGCCTATTACAGATAAATATGATATACATATATTTATACTTAATGATATCTTAATCAGTAATTTATTTTAAACAGAACTTTTATTCTGTTAAGGATTATGCCTTATGAGCTTACTATACCTTAGGATTATGCTTTTTCTAATTAACAATGCAATAATATTTTTTTAAGAGAAATTTTGTTAGAAAATGATATATACTACAACCAAACAACACCTTTTTTTGTACAATACTGATATCAATAAAACTGATTATAGACAAGAACTTTTTGTGAGAGAATTATTTGCTGAAAGTCTTCCCGTAGCCATGCAGAAAACGAATTCATTAAATATATACAAGTGCACATTGGCCTTATATATTCAGCAGTATTTTCTGATTGTTCATAACCCACCAAAGTTGGTAATTCATTGCCGACTTAAAAAAGAATTCACGAACTTGTCAGCATCTAATTTTTCTCCAATGTAATGAATAAAAGGAATTTTCAAAATGGTGGTTTTGTATATTCCATATAACAGCATTCCATAAATAAAATTTGAAAACAAGAAACATTGGCAATGAACATTTACTTTCTTTCAGAAATCCTTCTTTTTTGCACTATTGTTGTTCATATGTCAAAGCGATCTGTTTTTGCTTACAAGAACATCAGAGAATTGCACAAATTCAGCATCTATACAACTCCAACATCAGCCAAAACAGACATGCACTACATGCACACCATGGTTGTCACATAAATACTGTTTACTAATATTATAGGTTGTTACATATGTATTTTGGTGATGCACTGCTTTGCCTCAATTTCATGACTTTTCAGCGAGGCTGCAGTTAATCAGAAATAGGTCACTCATTCAGCTGCTGCTGGATATTAGTATGATCTGGTGTATTAAAAGCTTTAAAAAACAGATAAAATCAATTTCCTGCTTAATCAAACGTGAATACAGTCATCTATCTATAATGATCAGTTTTTTATTTCAAATATAATAGCTCTACCACTATACTAAATAAAATACAAATACTACAAATTGAATTAAGTAATTCTTTGGAAAAAAAAAAGTATTTTTCCACAAGCATTTTACTACATAAATTGCAACATATTTTATAATTTTAGACTTCAAACTTTGTCACAAAATTTATCAAATACATATGCATTAGATAGACACTAAACTATATTTTCCATACAGTTCGGCAGAAAATCAGTAAAGAATTTTAGTTACCAGGAAGATGATTCAACAGATTTTTGATTAGCATATATGGTATTTTCTCCCTCCTTTCCAATGCCTTCATGGTGTAACGGTGACATACTCGACGCATATTTGAGAGGTCTAGGTTTGAGTCTCAATGAGGGCACTGCTCAATTTTCACGTTTCCAGCATCAAAATAACCTAATGACAACAGTGCCAAAACTAGAAGGTGGTGCATGATTATTCTTCACCACCAGGTTTTGGTGACTGGGTCCCAATTCCCAGTTGCTATTTAAAAGGGGAAGTAAATAAGGTATTTTCTCCCTCTTTTCCACATGACTTCATGGTGTAACAGTAGCACACTCAGTGTATATTCGAGAGATGCAGGTAAAAGTCCTGGCAAGGACATTGCTCATTTTTAATGTCTCCAGCATCAAAATAACTTAATGACTCTACAAGCAATATACAAAAACTCAATAACCTAAGTTAGCAATAACTGACATGGCAACCTTAGATATTAACAAGTGTAAAAATTACTTTACAGTAATTGTTTATATTAAAAGGATACTTCACACTATTTATTCATTTTTTCCCCTTAAATATTCTCATTAACAGAAAATAAAACAAAAAAAAATAAATAAAAATAGGATACAATCTATTTTTAACAGAAAAATTAAAATGGGTGAGTTTATACGTTACTTTTAAAAGATCCCTACTGAAATAATAAGTCTCTAATCACATGAATATATCAAAGTTTTAATGAAATTCATAAACTTTCAAATCAATGAGGACAATAATGAATAAAAATGTTTAATTGTAAAATACTAATAATTACCTTTAAAAGAACAGGTTCTCCCATATCAATAAACTGATTACAAACGAAAAGCACTTCTGATGATAATTTTCCCTTAACTATGACAAAAGAGCAAAACAACTGTTCACTATTAAAGATTTCATAAATTCAACTTGCGATTTTAAACAACAGAAGCAGAACATGCAAATTAAACACGATTCAGCACAAGTACATACTAGTGAAAGATTAGCCAAAGCCACATTAATAGACAATTAAACTTCATTATAATTAAATGAAATGTTTGAAAAAAAATAGAATTTACGCTTTTTTAGAGGAAAAGGATATTTTCTGTTATAAGACAACTTGCACCAAATGTTTTCTGTAGGTACATTGGCTACCATTAAATTGACTATGCTGCTGTTCCAACAGAGTTCTTATTTTCAAAGCTATGTCATTAAAAAGTGTTTAATTTAAAGTGTGGCATTCTGTTTTCTTCTTGTTTATTAAAGAGTTAATTTTATAATTTAAGATAACAAAAGTTAATTTTATAATTTAACAAGAGTTAATTTTTTTTTATATTTACAAAAATTTTACTACAATAAAAATGAGCTGATGATAAAAGTGTATTTTTTTGCTGAAAGTTTCACCAACTTGACCCATATATGTTTCATAACAGAAAAAAATCCAAGGAAAGTTCTGAAATTGATAAATTGCATTTAAAAGGTAAGATCTACCATTCTGGCATTCAGTATAGATCATATCATTTGTTAAAATGAATATCAGAATTATTACAGTATTTGTTCTCTTAAATTTCATCACTTATTCCATATTTATTTACCATTAATAATCTAATCATGCATGTGTTTTCTACTCATTATTGGCTGCTGAAAATAATGGCACTCTCAAAATACATCATTCAAATTAAAAGACCAAGAAAAACCAAAAATAGAGCATTCGAGTTATTGGTATATGCATTTACCGTTCAATGCTTATTTTTCAACTGCATTTACTGTTCAATTGATGATCCATTTATAACTTAAAAGTAGTTTTGTTTCTATGTAAGAAACTTTCATAAATAACTATTTAAATTATAAATAAATTAGAAAGAGAGAGCGAAATGCTTACTGAGACTTTTCAATAATCAGTTTCAACACAATTTAAGTGAAATTCTACCCTGAAACTTTGGAATCATAGCTTAGGGGGAAAAGAAGACAATAAATAAAATTAAATAAATAAAAAAAAGACTTACAGCCTAAAAGACAATCATCTCCACCATAAAATGTCAATTTGAATATTCGACCATCATATGTAATCCTTTGCGATTCAGCAATTCCAAAACTATGAACATGTTTCCCTTCTGTTTTACATATCCCAGCATCTTTACAATCAGCAAGATGCGAATTCTCAAGCGTAGCACATACATTTAAGAGATAAGAAGAATTTCCATCACTCACCTATATGACCAAAAAAAAAAATTAAATTTAATTAATTAATTTTTTTCACACAATGTTACATACACTGTAGTTGTCAAATTTTAAGAGGATAAATTTTGTTTAGATGGCCTATGAATCACATTCAGAAAATATATGAATGGCAAACTCGTATTAATTTTTAATAAACATGTAATTTTTTGTATATGACATCTGAACAGTTAATACACATTATTCAATAAAGTTTACATTCCTCTGTCTTTTCCTAAAATATGAAATGAAACGTAAGAAGGCAAACACTTCAATTAAACTTAAAGCCAAAACAGATGATTACCTTTTCAGCATATTACCTACTTAACCAATTAAAATCAATCTTTAATTAGTTTTAATGAAACATAACAAGACAGAGACTTCAATTAAGTTTACAAAAGCCAAAACAGCTGATTATCTTTTCAACATTTTATTTACTTAGCCAATAAAATTATTGACCGCCTAACTGAAATACATTTAGAGCCAGACTCTTAATCAAAATAAATATAATATGATTAAATTTACTGAGAGTATTTTTTTTTATCTAAACGCTCCTGAATGAATTCAAAATTTGGTTTATAGTGAGCTATGCTTATTGTATGTACTATTTTTAAAACCCCACTTATATGAGGCAGTATATTTCAGAACAAGTTTCAGACCGCTGGTGCCTGTGCTAAAAAAAAAAGACCATGAACACGATGGGAGAAAAGCTGCTAATAGCAAATGAAACAACATTTGGAAATCCGTCCTGAATCAGCATTTTGGTTCCTAAATAACAAGTGTCATGAAGTCTTTGGAGTTTTTGGTATTATTTTAACAAACATAATTTATAATGTAACATTTATTTCAGATTACAATTTCTGATTAATTTCTTTACAAATGATTTTTTTCACCTTAATGATATACTTGTTTTGTTATAGTAAACTAGTTAGAGTATAGCTATTTTTTACTTCATTTATTATCATAAATCTGCTAGAGTATTTTCTCCTATTTAAGAGCTTTTGCATTGCTGTATACTTATGTTTTCAGAAGTCTGACAAACAAGAAAAGCCCTATTCATTTTGTTTGCATTTGGTCTTACTTCCACTTTTTTAATAATTTTTCAACTTTCCTTTTAGATTTAACCTACTCATTTTCTCTGCATACTGACCACAGAATCACATTCTGCATGGACCTTCAGATTGTAAGTTCAAACTGAGCTCAGCTGTTTTCTGGTATTTAAGCTGAAAACAAATGTTTAATTATAAATGTAAACAAAAATATATATTAACAGAAGTACAAATTATCTATAGTACAAAGTCCAAAATCTAGACATCCAATATCTGGAGCTCAGAATTAGCAGCATTTTTTTTTATATATACAAGATCTAGTAATACAGAATTTAATATTCAAGAAAAAGCAGATGTGCTGTAAAAGTGATTTTCTTCAAGCTGAGATTCCTAGATGCCACTTTCAAGCACCTCCTGGCTAGGGAATCCCACCATGGTCAATGATAATATACAATGATTAATATTGTAAAATATACAATGATGATGACCACACTGCAGGTGGGCCTTACATCACATGGGAAAAACTATGAAAATCCCATGTGGGCAGCCCATACTACATAAACCTGAAATCACATCAAATTGGATTGAGTCCATCAAATTAGATTGAATCATAAAATTGGAATTAGATTGATCAAATTGAGTCCTACCCACTCAGTCGCTGACAACTTCTGACTTACCTGGACAAAAGTGCTCAGCAAACAAATGAAGTACTAGTATACTGGATGGATTAAGAAAATTTCTAAATTATGTATTTTGCACATTATGGAGACTAGTTAGATGTTGTATGTAGATTAGCAGACCACATCACATTTATAGGGGTGATTGTGATCCCATTTAAAAAATTCTGAAAACTACCAAGCAGTACAAATTTGACTAATTTCAAATAATTCAGACATTAATGTGAAATACACATATGAATACACACCTATTTTCAAATACTTTCATGAGCGAAGCTAAAATAAAATGTATTTTTTAATTTATTAAAAATTAATTTATGTTACTTTTTTGAGGGGTGGTGGGGAGATTTTATCTTCTGGAATATATATAAGTAAACAATTTAATGAATCAGAATAAATTGCCTAATACTTGCACAAAAGCTGAAAACTAATAAAATGAAAATTTATTTATTAATAGATAATTTAGCATATTATCTCCTTTGACAAATATATATATCTAAATTAACAACTGAAAAAGTTTAGTAGATCAGCAAGACATCTTGAAGTTTAAGCAATGGCAAGGAGCGTTAGAATGTGCCAGCCATTGGCAACAGCCTTGAGCACCATTTGGGTGACAATGCGATTTAGCTCAGTTCCACCCTCAGTTTTGATGGAGTGCATCCCGGGGGGGGGGACGGGTCCAAGGGTCTCTCATCCCTTTCTCCTTCTACCAAACCACACAAGAGCACTTTCAGCTTGCTACATATTTAGAGTGTCCCCTTGCCACACATAGACATTTACAAGCATCCATACCTTCTCCAGGATTTGAATCCAGGTCCTTGGATACTGCAGTAGGCTCCCCTAACCACTATACTGTCTAGGCGGCCTGCACGAAAATACAGAATTGAGATCAAATCTCTGTTGATGAATGTTTATTTCACTAATATCAAAATGCCAACCCACAGTTTCATTTCTACATCTGACAGTAACATAATCTTTCATTTAAATTTTCACATTATCTTTAATCATGAGTTCCCAGTGCAATCTCTTAATACTTTCAAATACAAAATGTTAAAAATGTGTGATCTGCAATAACTTATTACACACTTCTGACGATATAGCTGAAATTCCTAACTGTCAATCAGTGACACCTACTTTTCCCCTTATTTGCTGATAATAGGGCATCTTCAATTAGAGTCTTAGCCAAAAAAATTCGAAATTTTCTTTATAACTGGGTCTGTCCTTGAGCATCAGTACAGAGATAATATGTCTACAGAAGAGCAAGCTTTCAACTAGTTAAAGATCGAGTCAGAAATTGGGGGAAAAAAAAAGAAAAGAAACAAAGAAAACACATGCCTTGTTTATAATACTATGAATTGTTCACAATGTGAGAATTTTGTAATTCATTTCTGCTCTATGTGGAGAATAAGGGTGCATGCATGAGATATCACAGACCAATCATAGCACTGAATGAATTTGCCTTGAGGGAAAGAAGACCATAGCCAGCTAATGGGGGCCAGATTTGGAAGATGTGAGAAATACCAGCAGCACTTCAGAAATGGATTAGGAGAATTCCACAGTGATCAAAACAGGAAATAAGAGTTTCTACACAAAAAACAAAGTATCTGCTGCATGTAAAGAAAAAGTAATTTCCTGAAGTAAAACTGCAAATCTAAGATACATCTCCAAGTTTAGAGACTCTTAAGTGGGAAAGATATACAGCTTAGAAATAAAAAAATAGAGTGCACAACAATGTATGTTTTGTATAAGCAAATTTATTCTACCAACAAAACACAATTTCTTTATTATTGAATTTTTTATATTACTATTAATTTATTACTAATTTGTAAGATATTAATTAAAAAATAAATTGCAATTTAAAATAAGAATTAGTTTTAAAATAACATTAATGTTTTATTACGTTCCAGATGAATTAAAACAAAATGAGTAACTTATTAACAAAATTGAGAGATGCAGATATTGCACATTTTCTGTAATTATTACTGATTTCTACCTTTGTTATAGAATTAGATGTAACAAAAATTACTATGAAAAATGCTATGCATTAAGGATTAATTAAATTGCCATTCTTATGCATTAAGAATTTCATGCAGAGCAGTCATGCTTTCTGTGTTTTTTGTAGATATTTTAAATATTAAGTTCTGCTACAGAACAGCTCATGGCTATGAAAGAAGTGATTGAACATACAACTACTTTTTTCATGACTTTGGTGATGTAAGGAAAGACAACTAATGCATGAAAAGTATGCATTAGTCAAGATTTGCAACAGGTAACACATCCATATTTCAATTCACTGAAGTCTTATATATGTGATTCTTGCATGCATTTAAAAAAAAAAAAAAGTTGTGATAAATATATTTACCATGTTGCATTCAAAGAGGCGTCTTATTTTCTATGTGTAATTGTTATTTTTCAATCACTCATGATGACTGTAGGCATGTGGAATCTAATAAACACCAAGACTATATGAAAATAAAATATATTTATAAGGTAATATCATTTTTTGCCTCCCCCCCCAAAAAAAAAACTGCATCATTTTTGCAAAAAATGCTGGCTGCATCAAAAATGCAGCAAAGTTGACCTTATCACATCAGGAATAGTAATATTGGGAAATGTTTCTTGACTTTTTTATGGTTAGTTTTCTTGAAAAATCCCTTATGTTCCTTGTAATGTTCCTTTTACATGGTATAATATCCACTTTATGATGCTGAATCCCTTCCCTTCAATCCAGGGAATGTTTAAGTGTTGCACTAAATGATACTGATTTGGTGTATTACGAGGCATACTGACTAATTCAGTTATGTATTACTGTCAGCTCTCCTCAAAAGTAGGCATTTCTAAAAATTTATCACTAACATATCTTGTACATAAAATTATTAACTTAAAGATACAGCTAAAAAAAAAGATTTGTCATACCTCATAATATGGTTTCGTTCCTGTCTTTTGAAGTAGAAGAAGATTGAAATAGATACCTTTGCTTTTATCAATATAATTACAAGATTTGAAATTAATATCACTGATGGACTTTTCTGGACATACTATGCTAGTTCTCCATTCAAAAATAAAATGACATTCATGATCCACAGTACGAAGAACAGGTTCTCCCTGAAATGTAAAAATTTATTAGAATATTCTATATACAGTAAAATGGGGGGGGGTCCTATTTCTTTCTGTGGGCTAAAAATCACCGTCTCTCGCAAAGAAAATTATAAAAAAAAAACTTTTTAATCAGAAACTAAATTAAAATTAACAGTGGTATTTTTTCTACTAAGCTGTTTTTTTAGTCATTGACACACTTGTTTTTCTTTCATTTTTCTGATGGCCTTATACTAGATGAAACAGAATGCTCAGGAAAACAAGAAACCTTCTCCAAAAGCCTATTGTGGGAGAAGAACATAATCTGTATCCCCCCCCCATTTCATGAACAAGTTTTCATCAATTTCCACAGTTTTTAGTCCAAACGGGCTTTGTCCCTGAAGGATTATTGTTTTCATTTTGCAATTTTTCGTCAGAAACATTAAAAGTCTGAATCACTTTTCAAACTGTTGCCACAAAATATTGCAGCTCTTTACTATATTTAAAGAAATTAGATAATGAAGAATCTGCATAAATATATGTATATTTCTCCAAATGTGATAAAACAACAGCAGCTAGAGCCATCCAATTTTGAATAACGTACGTTTCAACAAGAATATGCGCATCTGGAAACCCAAATTTAAAATTTGTTTTATTATGTATTTCATAATTTGTAAAACTTCAACGAATTTTTGATGAACAAATTCAACGATTTAAAAGCGAGCAATGGTAAAACTCTACGGTGGGGGAAAAAACTTTTTTATCTCCAGCGCGCGGAACTGTGTATCGGAAATTCTAAAGATATGCTCATTCTAAAATTATTTTGCGATATTTCTGTTGAACTGAATTTTATGGCTTAAGTGCGAAGAACACGGTATTTAATAAATAAGGGTAACATACAAAACGTTAAAAAAACGCCTCTTTGGACGTAATTTAAAATCTGTCAGATTTTTTATTTATTTATTTATTTATTTATTTGCAGCAATCAATTTTAACGTAAGGATAAGATAACAAGAAACTGGTACACATCACTCTAGTAAAATTATTTCTACTGATTCTTTTGAAGCCATTGTGCTGGATTCACTTGAAGCAAACTTTGGTTCCCAAAACTCAATGACATTAATTCCTGACATCAAAACTAAATGAATTGTATGGCAATAATAAAAAGTAACCATGATCCAATAAACCATATTTATGATCAGATGCTTAACTCTTTCCTGCATGAGCAAAGGCTGCATAATCATTTACAAACTCTCATCTTTTGGAAGCATGCACTAAGTCGAGAGCCTTGAAGAGCCTAAGCAAATTATCGTTGTGTCTTGTCAATCAAACAGAAAGTGTAAAAGGCCTTTTGTTAAAAACTCGATTAATTAACAAACGGCATTTCTTGTACTTACAAAACCAGTCAGCATTTATGGAGCAACTCAAAAGCAAGAATTTCGAATTCAAAGTAAGTTAGCCAAAAGGCTACACAGAAATGAATAACATGCAAGTTGACTCAAACCTATACCTATATGACAAGCACTATTGGCAAGAATAAAGTAATACTGAAGACCAGGAGCATAGCTAGAGGGGGCAAAGGGGGGCATCTGTCCCTGTGTGCAGCAATCAGGAGGTGTCAAATTGATGTTATGAAATTTTAGAAGTAAATGTTTTCTATTCTTGGCAAATATGAAGGGGCACGAAATCTTCAGTTGTCCCTTGATGCTGAAAACCTTAGCTACAACTCTGCCAAAGACAGACTGCTATTGCAGAATCTCAACTAGTAATATGCCCTTCAGCAGACACAACACGCTCTAACTAAACAATCTAAAACTTCCATTTAAATACTACCTCATTTGAATACATGTGAACTAAGATTAGCATTCTGACTGGAAAACAGAAATTGAGAATGATAGCAAAGTTACTTAAAACAAACTAACAAGTTAGGTAATATAAATAAATACCTTACACAATTCAAATTGCATTTTAAATTCAAGAAATAATTATTCAAACACAGTTTGTATTTGTAAATTACATCTATTTCTGGAGGGGAAATAACCATTTCTTGATCTTTTAATAAATTTTAAGTCATGGAATCCACTGTAGTAAAGAAGAATCCCTTCAGGAGATAAGGCAAGATAAACTTGTAACAGTCTGTGCCAAAGAAATATACCAAAACAAACAAAAACCAAATTGTGCCCAGAAGTATGGCTTTAATGGGTGAGAAAATACCTTAACATTTTTCATAATTCAAATTATGAAAGATAGGTAACACAAACTGAATTATTCATCATAAAGATGTATATATGCATATTTAATACAAACACTTCCGAACATATTTTATATTCACTCAAAAAATGCTTCATAAGCCTCCATTATTTTAAAAAAAAATTGTGTTAATTTAATAAAAATCTTCCTAAATACAACGATATCAAAAACACCTAACATATTATTAACCATACTGTTTTTTTTTTTTTCCTAACTGAATACAAGGAATCCGTACTTAATTACTGTCAGACTCACTATCATAACGTAAGGTAACCAACTTCGTTCGAAAGGCTTTTTTCAAAATGTTTGTTATATTTCTGAATTTATGAGATTTTTTATTGGTTTGCACTGATACTTAAATATAATCACTAGAAAAGTGGTAAAAAATTCCTTATTTTGTAAAATTTATGCAAAAAAAACTGAAAATTTTATATTGAAATTAACAAAAACATCAATCATCATTAACAAGAAAATAATGATGATAAAAACATAAGTCTGACTTCATTTTATGTACACTAACCATAAGCATACAGTGAAGTAGAATAATTGGAAAATACTGATTTGTTAGTAATTTATGGCTAAATATGTTAGTCAACATACAAAAATTTTTTTAAATGCATATACTGTTAATCCTTTCAAGACTAACGGGACAATACGCCCCAAAGCAGTTTCATTTTTTGTCTTGAAACGGTCAAAAGAAAAGTGATATTATTTAAATTCTGTAAGGCTAATTTTTTAACTCTTAGTCTACATCATGCATAACAATATACAAACTATGTGTGAGAAATTTCAAGTAATTCTATAACTGTTAGAGTTATCATGGCTGCTGTGAGCATAAATCATTAAAAACAATTATCAAAAACTGTATTTAAAGTTTTCGAATTAGCATTAAATAACATATATACACAACTATTCACTTTGCCAAACCAAAATGAGAGAATATATAATAAAAATACTTAGCCAGATTCTCCAGACTAACTGAAATGTTTAAAATTATTTAGTTAACAAATAACATAAAAAGGGTGAATATTGCATTTTAAATTTGCACTTTAAACTTTTGCTTCCGCTGTGGCAAACAATAAGTTCCTGTTTGTCCTCTCTCAGAAAAACTGGTATATCTCCACTTCTAATAAACTTATCAAAAAAGAAAAGTTGTTTTTGATAGCTAAGAGTGTTGCTTTTAAAAATATGAAATAAAACAAAATTGAGTTTTTTTTAGCCAAAATCAGCCTTTTGAGCAAGGTCAGTTACCAGCTTAAAAGAATTTCGTTAAAACTTATCTCAGGCAGCTTGATGCCGATTAGAATCAATCACTTTAAAGTTCAAACAGAAATAAAACTTTAATTCAAATAAGAAGTAAAAAAAAAACTAATACTTCAACAAAATTATTTTAAAAGTTTCTCATACCATATTAAATGTTAATTCAAAACTTAAATATGACATTTTTTTAATTTGAATTTTTTTGCATCTTAAAACATGTAAAGGTTGGTTTGCTAACTGACTATGAGAAAGCACATAAAAGCTATCTGCCTGAAGAAGGATATCTTCATAAAAGACATTCTAACAGAACTGGCTCATATTCATGTTAAATGCAGAGAAAAATCATTAAAACCACATTCTTATTCCAACCTATTCACCAAGAACTTAATAAGGAACAGCTACAGTGCTTAGCAAACTTATCCACTTGGCTACAGGCAGCTGACTATGCAAATGCATTGTTGATAGCTTAGTTCCATTAAGTATCTATGATCTAAGTATAAGTCCATTTACATCTTTAATGTTTTAATAATTAATCCTTTTTAACACACATTTTTTCTATACGCAGTTTCCTATAAAAATGAAAAAATTTTATTGATTACATCAAGCAACATTTTCTTTTACATCAAAACCTTGAGCTCAAGCTTATATGCAAAATTAATTATGATATATTTTAAAATTGCTACTTTCTGATTATCCACATCCCCATTGAAAAGCCACAAAAAGTACTGATGAGGCAAAGCACTATGCTGTCTCAAAATGTATTTATACAGCAACCTATAATGTCATAAAAAAATATTTATGCAGCAACCCTGATATGCACACAGTGTTCCTCCCCCAGACAGCTTTCCCTTTTTCCAGACATTTTCACTTAACGTCTGACTGTAGATTATAATCCCTCCTATACGAATTTCAGCCTTTTAACATAGTGGTGGAGCAGTTTTCGACATCTTCAGCAAAATTTTGGGCTTAGTTTTTAGTGTTATACAGGACAATGTAGCTCGATTAAAGGCTTCATGTGCCCTTTTTTTTTTTTTTTTCCTTTCTTGTATTAGGAGTTTGAAGACAAAGTTATGTGCAATGTTGAATTTATGCAATTATTTGATTTATTTTTAGTGAAAACATTGCTTTATGCATGGAGAGAACAACAGTGCACAATATCAAGAAGTGTGTATGTCTTATATGGGAAAAGAAGAATGTAAAAAAACAGGCAGCACTGTTTGCATTATCAAAATAGACATGAAGATATTCAAACTAATGTTTCTCTCCAGAGCTGCCAACAAGTTTGTATATTGTGCTCAGACAGCAATAAGTTTGTGACTTTTCAGTGGGAGAGAAGGGGTGATCAGAAAGCAACTTAAAATCTAATTACAGACTTACAATTTTCATAAAAGCAAATAAAGAGTGAAATGCATCATTATTTTGCTTCAAATGATATTTATGACAATACTACATAAGTATTCATTTTTCCAAAATAAATTTTTTTAAAACTTTATGTTGCTTATTTGTACTAAGAGCATAAAGAAAGCCCAAGAAAAGATAAAGAAATAAATAAAATAAACATTACAGAATTTAATAACTGCAAATTATAAGAGAAACATCATTCAAAATATAATCTACATGTAATTTATTATTTCTAACTATCAGGAGAATGAGTTAACAAGGGTACAAAGTATAAAAAATAAAATTGAGAAGAATGTGTTCAAAAAATACTTTTCTGGTATTTCTTCTTGCACAATAATTTTCTTCTTGCACAATAATTTAAATGACCCGATAATGAGAATAAATTGTGAAATTTCATATATTCAGCAGATCTAATAAATTACTATATACAGCAAATTAATTCTAAAATAATAAACAGGGTTGCCATTCAAACAGAAGAATGAAATTCCCTGACTTTTCCAGGTGTGTTTTAGGCAAATTCCAGTCTATCCGCATAATGCTCTTTGGCTGTGTTAAGAGGTAAATAACTATGGTACCACTTTGAAAACACAAAAATTTGCCAATTAGATATGACTTATATATTATCCTCAAAGATTACTATTATAACTATAATAGGAGTTTTCTCCATTGAAGAATTGAGATCAATGTGGATAAAAAATGTCTTTTTATTTTTTTTCCCCTGACATTTTGCAGCTAAACGAAAAAAAGAAATCTATATAATGATATTTTTAAATAAATTTAGGTATTTTATATTTATTTAGCTGAATACATAAGCAAAACATATGTGCATTGAATTTTGTGGCGTTATGTCATCACACTAGCAGAATTAGTTTCAGGATTATGCCAGAGAAAATTTCCTGAAATTTGAAAGTATTATTTACTAATGATAAATAAATTTAAGGGGACGAAGCAACATTAAATGATATGAATAACATTAAAATAATTAAAAAACTGAATTACAATAATCAACGATATTTTGGCGAATATGAAATGGTTAACCTAGATGACTGATTATTAGTCCAAAGGGATTTAGTCCGGAAGGACTATTACTTTCGTTTTGCGATTTTGCGTCGGAAACACAAAAACGACGTATCACTTTTCAAATTGTTGCCACTAAATGTTATCGCTCTGCATTAAATTTATAAAAATGAAAAATCTGCATAAATGTATGCATGTTTTTTTTTTTTTTTTGACGTAGCTTTCTCTTCAAAAATCGTCTGCGTGCGTTGCACGGGAAAAAAAAAAGGAATTTTAATTACAGTTCTAAATAAATGTGAAATTCGTAACAATATTCTCTAAAACCTTAACGAATTTTTCATTAACAAACTCAAAGATTTCAAAGCCAGCAATACCAACGTTGTACAGAAAAACATTTTTATCTCCAGCGCGTGAGAGCGTGTAGTGAAATTTCTAAAGATATGCTCAATTTAAAATTATTTTGCGATATTGCTGTTGAACTGAATTTTATGGTTTAAGTGTGAAGAACATGGTATTTAACAAATAAAGGTAACACACAAAATGTTAAATAAACGTCCCTTTGGACGTGATTTAAAATCTGAAACATTTCAGATTTTTTT
>KK116327.1:0-40790 GCA_000611955.2 Stegodyphus mimosarum
AAGGAATTGCATATTTTTCATGTCTCCTGCTACTAAATAACCTAATGTCTCTACAAATTCATTAATGCAAATCCAATTTTGGTTTTAAATGGTTTTCATTAATCACGTTAGTGATGTTGATATTTGTGGCAAAAATAGTTATAAATACTTTATTTTTTATGTACTATATTATTAAAAAGTTTATTTTTTAATTATCTCAATTTTTGTACTTTTAAACAATAAACATTTATAATATGAAAGAAATAAAATAAATTATTTGCTGATATTTGGGAAAATTTTACCCGACAATAAACATAAAAAGTATCTGTAATTGTTTTTAAACCACCCGCTTCCAGCTCCATTCAAGCTTTCATTCCTTATGTACTGATACTGAACGAGAATTTAAAAATATTTTTCCTTTACAGTATATCTTCCCTTATATCTCGTAACACTCTTCCCCCATTTCCTTTCCCGTTTGTAATTAACGTCATTCTCACTTTCTTCGACCGCATTTGCACCATAGCACCATTTTCCTCCTAGTTCTGGAGACCGCTCGGTGTTTTCCTGCGGGATTAGATGCTTTCTGCTTGATACTTTTCTTAAAATTTCTTTGCATAAAGTATTTATATATATATAGATACAACGTAAACAATAGATGCTCGATATCGTATTATTTATTTATATGATCATTCCTAAATAAACGTGTGCAATATTTTAAAATTTTAAGTTATTTGGTAATAACCAAGCCACTTAAAGCATTTCTACGACTTTGCGAAATAAATTAGGATTATACGATGTTTGTTTAATTTTTTTTAAGAATTTAAACATTTATTATAGTGATGAATACTTTGAAAATATCAAAAATAAAACTTTCTATTGTGACAAAAATACAAACTTATCCTGCAGTTTAACTTGTATTTTTAGAGACAAGCCATTTCAGGTGTTTCTGGATAATTCCCGATATTGCTGAATTGCTTCATCTTTAATGCAATTTATTGGTAGAGCGTTATTTATCACATGACCCTTGAACTACGATTTCAATTTATTACACAAATATGATTTATTATATTGTTTTTTTAATGTTAGCTTAAAATGATAAAATATTTCGTGAGCTACCAGAAACGCTGGGGTCGCCCAACGGTAGCTCACGATCGAAGTTTTGGCGACACTTGTTCTAGATATTACTTAACATACCTTGAACAAAGTTTTATTACACATATTCTATGGATAAAGTTTTATTACACATATTCCATGGATAATACGATAACAATTGTGAAGATAAATGAAGATATAATTCGTATTTAATTTCCAATTGAATTTTTTTTAAAGAATCATATTTTTTCTCGGGCCTTCAAAGAAGACTGGATTTTTATTAATTGCACAGCTGCCAGCCTAGCACGAGCTTTGTCTTCCTGAGATGCTCTTTATCGGAAATCGATTTTGTTATGCATTGGAAAATCACGTTTTACAGCATCTTACTATATACACGGTTACACATATGTTTTTATCATATAATGTTATCATCTTTGCACATATACATTACATATACGGAAAATTCCAAGTAACGATACTTTGCATGAATATACGTAAATTTTTTCAAAGCAAGGATTTTTAAAATATTACTGCTTTAAACTCTAGAAGATAAAAAAATCTTAACTTTCTAATTCATTATTAAGAATTTTAAACAAAATCAAAGTTATTTTTCTAATGAACAGAATTAGTAAAATGAGTAGAAAGTGACTAAACTGCGATTTAACGTTACAGAGGGTATTTACACTTTTTATAAGATTCATGGTCGTTTAATTAATATTTAAAACGTAAAATATATTTTTTAAATGTTTGATCTGATAGCCTGTTATCTGGTATAAGTTCGCATCTTGGTTTCTGTGGCAGAAGCATTTTCGTAAAATTTCTTGGATGGTATTGATTTCCATTTCTCTTCCACTACTTTCCAGAGTAAGTCAATCGTAATAGGTTTGTGCTTAGAAAGAGCTCTTTTCAAGAGATCAGAGGCGAAACTTCAAGGAACTTCACAGTCATACGTTGAAAAAGTATACATGCAATACCGGTATCAGTCTTCGTTTTGTCAATAAATGCAGGGATACTTTTCGAAATATGACTTGTTGCTTTGTCTTGATTGAAGTTTTACTGGAATCACTGTCACTGAAATAAAGAAATAAAACTTTCTGTGAATTTCGTACTGAAAACGTTTTCTTGATAGTACATTTAATTAGAGTTAATTTAAAATTTTTTCCCACTCTTGTTACTTTTAATTTCCCATTGTAAGAAAATCCTGCTACAATCATAGAACCCCTTACTGTAGCTTTCTTTGCATTAATGGAATTAGGTTAGTACACATTTTTCTCTTCGTTTTCTATAATACGTAGACCTTTTTTATTGCAGTTATTTAGGTAAAGGGTTCTAATGTGTTTCCATTTATCTCCTATTAAAGAATTTTCATGCAGGGTTCTACAAATTGTTCTGCGTTGAACTACATGCCTCAGGAAAAGCAGCTGAACATTATGTTTTTTAGCTTTTTTAAATTGCAAATATCAACTTATTATCTTATTTGTTTTTGCTACAGATGTATTTAAAGACTGCAATTAATTTCTGCGCCGAAGGGTTTTCTCTTGTTATCAATGATTTAACTTGAGAAACGTTAGAAAATGTACGTATTCTTTTCGGATATTCATTTGGAGTCCTCTTTCTTTACAAAAGTACTGATTGACAGATTTTCCCTTTCTGATTAATAATTATAGTTATTTTACACTTAGAAATTTTAATACCACACATTTCACAATGTTTTTGAATTATGGAATAGGAATATTTTTCCTGAGAAGGCGCAAAAAACATGTCTCAATTCACAGCTTGTTTGCATGCGACATTTTGAAAGAATAAATAATTAAAGAATAATAATAAAGTAGCAGACGATATTTCTCATTTTAAATAATAAGCTCTTGCCAGGAATTCTTGTTCCAAAACTTTTTTTTTAATTCTTTATCAAAATTATTCTAAAATATGCAAACACCCTTTGTACATTGCCCTAATCAGCCAGTTCATTTCTCCTTCTCCCCAATAAGCATCTAAAATAACCATTCTAAAATGTTCTTCTGCGTTAATCGAGTTTGACATTAAAAAGAGAGAAGATGTAAATGAAAATTAAATGATGTCTTGTTATTGCATAAGAATAATTTTATTGCATGTGAAAGTTTAATTTGGGAAAATTATTTTGTTATTGCATTTATTTAACTATTGTAAGGAGTAGATGCTTTTTTATTGTTCTTTATGATCTAAAATTGTATATAATATGTAACTAAACATCTAAATTAAGATTAAAAATTGCATTAAAAAGGCTGATGCGGACACAGCATGACTTCCTTGTACGGCCTATTAACTTATACTTTGCAGGGAAGTGCATAACTACATGTTATAGAAGTCCCATATACAAAATTCAAATGTATTATATTTCAATGTAGCAATGTGTTATATTTCAGCGTAGTTATTCGTTATATATTCGTTCGCGTAGCTATACGAGTACACGAGGTACGTACAGACGTCACGAAAACAAAAATCCTTCTGAATCCATTTTAAGTCCATTTTACAATCCATCATAGAAAAAAAAATCATGTATTTTGTCCATACATACAGATGTCAGGATTTAAAATAAGCATCCATTTAATAATTCTTAATATTTCAATTTGTAATTTAATGCCATTAGTATTATTAAAATTGAAGTAAAGTGACATTCCGATTAAAAAATTATTCACATATTTTATTCAGGTAACACTCGGCACGGAATAATTAAAAGCTAAATGAAGCCGCTATTTAAAGAATAGATGATTATTTCCCTTCTGACTTCAAAAACTGCATAGCTTTTTCAAAGTTATCAATAGTTTTAGGAAATTCTTCAGCAGCAGTAGATGTCATCAAACATCATTTTACAACGCCTGATAAATACATAGTTTATCACAACATAGCGAAGTTCTCGGGGAATGCCTTCGGAGAGGACTTTGAAAAGAAATTGACTCGTATCCACGATTCACATGGGGAAAAATACAAGAGCCTATACTACCAGTCCGTTCATCTGGAATGGAGCCCAGGTCGAGCCACCAGTGTTTAGCAGCTTTACCGCTCAACCGCTGGTGAGCTGATAAATATCTATTGCTATAGTTTTAGTTCGAATAATTTTTTATTGAGACTAACAGTCTTAACAATTTATAATTGACTAAAACATTAGTCTAACATTTAATAATTGACTAAAATATGAAAATAAAAAATTGATCTCACCCAGCCGAGTATATAGATATATATATTTACATACGTTTGGTGCGGTCTTAAGCTTTTTCAGTCTTAACATAAATAACCTGGTGAGTTAGGCTTTGGGCTGGTAAATGAAGTTATAGGGATCTAACAGTATAGCATTAACTCAAAGCTCTTGGACCTTATTCAACTGACAAGCAAATTATTGCTCCGTCTGAAATAGTGCAGTAAACTCTTATGAAGGTTTTAAATAACATTTCAATTTAAGGTTAAACTGAATAGAAAGCACAGCACACTATTATACTGAGAAACCAATAATAGCTCTGTCTGAAATAGTACTGTAAAGATGTAAGGTTTTAGTTAAACTAACCAAGTTTTATTTTAATTTAAATCTGTCTATCTCCTCTCTGCTTCAACTTCCCGTCAGAAGAAGCGCGCGTTTTCAGCTTATGCTAATTTTCGAAGTACAGCGAAGTACTATTTAAGCCAGAGGTAGAAACCTCTTATTGTGAGAGAGCTTAGTCTCAGACCACGGTCACTCTGCTCAACGTTCGCCTGACCAGCTAGCAGTTTAAATTTATAAGCCATAGTGCTTACTACGTGATTGCATTGTAAAACAATTTGAAGTGCGCTAGTATTAGTATATCTTGCTACGCACCCTTTCAGGTAGAGGCCAACTTCCGCGAATTGCTCTGCGAAGCAAACTTTGATTTAAGTTCTATTTTAGGTTTAGTTTCAAATTATTTGATTGTTAAGTTCGACCTAAGTGCGGTCTTTTACTTTCTGTATCTCTCCCGAGTTGGGAAGTGTGTAAATAAGAGTGATTTAACAAAAGAGGATTTCAAATCCCTTCACGTGCAGTTACTATCCAGCCCAGCAGTACATCAGAACAAAGCTTACGTTTCATCAGCTCACTGTTCCAGTTCAGGACTGAAAACTTGAGAAGAAACACCCTGGTAAATATTTCACAGTGTTCTCCAAGAACACACACAGAATACTCAGTCCTGATAAAGACATTAGGTTATTTAGAAGCAGGAGATCGAATTATGACTCCAATTATGGACCTCTCGAATATGCGCCGAGCGTGCTGACCACTACACCACGAAGGCATGCTAAGAAGGCTGGAGAAATACCTTATATACTTCCCTTTTAAAGAGCGACTAGGAATTAGCGGTCTCATTCGTCAAATCCTGGTGGTGGAGAACCATCATCCACCAACTTTTTTAATTCGGACGCCATTGTACACTCATTATGCTATTTTACTACACCACCTTTTTAGTACAGACGCCACTGTAGAGTTATTATATTATTTTACTAGCAGGAGAATTGAAAAAATGCCTTCGCCGGGACACTACACCACGACGGCATGCTAAGAAGGTGCGAGAAATACCTTAAAATAAAGTACAACAAAGTTTTGCAACATTTTTAAACAACATTTTTATTTAAGGTTAAACTGAATAGAAAGCACAACATACTCTTAGACTGAAAAGCGAATTATCACTCTGAAACAGTACAACAAAGTCTCATGAAGGTTTTAAACAACATTTTATTTAAGTTTAAACTGAATAGAAAGCATAACTTATAAGTGCACGCAAAACTCAGCCTCTTACAGTATTTAAAATTACATAAATTTGAATTTACAAACTAAACATATCATAGCCGAAGATTACACAAATTTGGCCTAACTAAGCTGGCTTAAAACTTTAATGGAGTGTTTTAATATCGGCTAGCAAATGGCTAAAGCAAGAATATTAATAGGCAGAGCTGAGCGGCAGAAAATAAAGCTGCAAGCGTCATTTGCTAATAGCTCTGTATTTAAAAATTTCTAAACACTAGCCTTAAATATTCTTCAGTCTCATTTGCATCCTGGTGAGAACTAAGGAAAAGATAAATCCTTATAAGCGATACTATTGCTATGACATCAAATTGTCCTTTAACATTGAATTGAAATACGTTCCGCAATGACTTCAAAAATGTGACACTATAAGCTACATGACCTTACGTCCGAGTGACCTTATGACAGGTCTGACTAAATAACAGCAAATATTTCACTATACTATGTTTGATTAAGTCTCAGTCACTCACTGTTGAATAGGACAACTCCATCAAGTTCCGTTTCCGTTTCTTGAAGTTTCTGTTACTTAATAAAATATAACAAACATCAGTTTTTGCTGCTTTTTTTTTTATGTTTTAAAATAGTAGAAATTATTGTCAACTCACAGCCTCTGGTTGAAATTTATATCGGTGCATATTTTGCCTGCAGGCTAATGTTTGAGTACTTCTAACTTTGTATTCAGTTTATTTTTTTAAAAAAATTCCTTTCACTAAAAAAATAGGGATCTTTTAGTTGAACAAATGGATGTTGTAGTCAATTACAATGTTATCGAAGATGCTGATTTTTTTATCGTAAATTTAGTGTTCCTCTTTGTGAACTGCACTTGTCTTCTCTTCTAAAGCAACCTTTTTTAATAACTACAAATGTAAATATTAATAAAAAGAAGAACAGATACTGAATTTGGAAAAGGTCATAATTATTGTTTCTTTGATTTTTAATGCGTTTTATTTGAATGTCCTCGATGCAAGGCAAGAACAGTACAATGTTACACATATAAATCATGCCTTAAAACCTGAAGACAACTTGAAGAATCCGGATTTCCTAAGCGATATTAAAACTGAATGCTAAATGAAACTAGGCCACGGATTTATGTACACTCGAGATGAATCCAAAGTAAGCAACAAAACTCCAAGCCTTATCCATTTTTCGAGAGATTCATACTAAATAGTTCGTGTCCTTTGTGTGCGAACGTATTCGTTTCGGAGGTCGTACTGCTTATAAATAATGTTTCTCCCTAAGGATATCATCCTATTACTTGAATAGATATTGCTGTTGTATTCTTTAACTGATAGTTTCTTCAGATATGCAAAATTCTGTTTTATTTTATTTTGTATATACAGCAAAGCTACTCCAAGCAAAATTACAGTAAAGCTACTACAACCACCTCACATCTCTGAAAGCGAGAAAAAAAAACTCAATAATTCTACGAACATAAATAAATATCTTTACTGGACTTCACTTGTTTTTAAAAAGATAATTTCCATGGAAGGCCAAAATCGTCAGGAATTGAGAGTAGTCTTTTTAGAGAAGTTACAAGGAATATTTTAAATGTATGACAAATTAAGAATTTGATGGCAAAGATTTCAAATTTTATTAAATCCTTACGACATATTATGATAAATTTTGAACATTTCAATTAGAAAAACTGGATATCCACTGTTATTATTTTCAAAAGAGGTTTAAATACTGAAATGAAAATACAGAACCCTAACATAAAATCGTATATGTTTGTACTATAAGTTTGTACATTTTTATAAAAGCAATTTAAAATTATTTCAAGAGTAACACATTAAAAATACTTTTTTTCCAAAGAATTTCTGCAGACGGTTAGCTAAATCTGTCCGAAACTATCTTAGTTTATATAAGCCAAATTCGAGCATTTGAATTGACAGCGTAAAATTTATATCAGTACCGTACAATCTCAAGGGCTACTTGGGAAAGTTATAAGGTATTTCTCCCGCCTTCTTAGCATGCCTCCGTGACGTAATTATCAGCACACTCGGCGGGTATTCGAGAGGTCCGTGGCCCGAGTTCCGGCGAGAACATTGCTCATTTTTCATCTCTCCTGCTTCCAAAAATCTTAATGTCCTTACGAAGTAATTATATATGCCGCTTTTCATGCTTTGAAACACACTACAGTGTCATAAAAGTTGAAACTTGAATCCTTAAATACGGAACTTGTGTTTTTAATTATCAAGGGAAAAAAAACTTAAAAATACTTTTATTATAAAGAAGACATTCTTTAACATGCGGCTATACCGCGAATTCTTATCGACATACACCTATTCATTTCATAGCTATTTTTTTAAATGCTTACAGTCATCAATACTTTAAAGGCTTGGATCATTATCATAAAAATTGTTTTCATCTTCCTCAATAAATTTTAAATAAAGCTAAATGATCTCATCGTCAATAAAAAATTACTATTTAGGATTACTAAAGTTACATTTAAACATCCATTAATTTCATTTTCATCATAATTTGGATTTGTTCTAATTCAAATTAGTCCTTTATCCTTCTTAAACAAGAATTTGATGGGGAAAAAATTTTGCTTCTGTGATAAGATCATCTACTTTCAGCTTGATCTTAAAATTAGAGTGTTCAGATAACTTAGTAGTTCGGATAATTGGTATTCTACTCAGTTTTCAAGCGAATAAAATTGTCGAACTCAAGTGCATTTTTACTGAGAGAGAAAGAGCTTTTAGGAATGCCTTAATACTTCATTTGACAGCTTATTATCACTGATTAATGTGCCCCAGAAAGCTGAGTTTTTAAAATAGTTTCACATTTCCATAAAATGTATGCTCATTGAATTGTGAAAAAGTTTATTTCTTAGCTCATAATTTCTATTTGTACTTTTATTGGGAGCACTGTGTTGTAATTACAGTCTCAGACTGCTTACGGAGTGAACAGATGACTTGTCCATCAAGCGTTATAAGACGATACTTTGATTGTATAATTGTCAGAGTCGCGACAAGGGTAATTAAGTGAGACACTTGCCTCAAATGAACGGCTAATAAGGGAGCCAAATTTGCTGCGAAATTTTAGGAATGCATTTAAAAAATACATTATGATTTTTAACATTCAGTTAAATGTGCCAAAAAGTATTATTTTGAAGCAGCACATTTAAAGCAGTAAAAAAGGCGCTATATTCTTCAGCACTTGAGCACAAAAGTTCCATGTTTAATAGAAGGATTGATCTAATATCGAACCCCGACAAATGGGGTAGCTGCATGTACGATTTTATAGTTAACGTAAACAGGAGTCGGTTTCAGCAGAAAGTTCTTCCCGAAGGAATACTTCTACTTAGACAAGTAGTGTTATAAGTTTTGCATATTTAATTAAACAAAAAATATAATAGAAGGAATATATATCTCTTCCTTTACGAAGAAATGAGAGAAAATATTGTTGTGAAATATGAAAATTCAACATTAAAGGTAAAATTATCAATAGACTATGAAAAGAAGTGGAAAAGAATTATTTACAAATCAGATTGTCAATAATCAATTGATAAAAGAACTAATTTTGTCAATAAAAATTTTTTTCATAGTAAAACTGAAAAAAATTAGAGAGATTTTAATTTCAGAAATAAATAGAGGTATCAGGAAAGAAATTCGATATTTTCTAATTTTTAATCCCTTAACTAAAATGCCTAGTCTCTAACTAAACTAATTCTAAAATTAATGTAATTGGATTTGAGTATTTTGAAAATGAGCAGCTTAGCATTTAAATATCTGAGTGATGAAAATGCTTCAGATAGTCCCTCAGAAATATCTAGTTTTAAAAACCATGCTATTTCAGTAATTCTGGTAGCTAAAACAAAATCAGGTCCTTTAAAGAAAATTCATTAACGCAGTCTAGTTCAGTCATATCTGAAATTGGATATTGCATTAAGAATATTTATAACGATGGCAGTTACTAATGTTAAGGTGAAAAAAGATTTAAAAAAGCTCTTTTCTACTTCCCCTAAAAACGATCAAATAATGTGGAATATAAATAACGAAGTA
Organism: Stegodyphus mimosarum; assembly: GCA_000611955.2. NCBI lineage: Eukaryota > Metazoa > Arthropoda > Arachnida > Araneae > Eresidae > Stegodyphus > Stegodyphus mimosarum. The sequence continues at coordinate 9,862 of KK116327.1, forward strand.
GATTTTGAAAATAATTATATTGATTTTATTTCATTAAAAGCAAAAAAAAATTAAATTACAAAAAAGTTTGATTATTAATGTAATACTTTTTACATTATTTAAATCTTATTTGCTATCTATGAAAAATGTAATTTTTAATGTTTTAATTTAAAAACTCTAAATTATTACATGTACTAATTTTTTGAATGCATAGTTATTATATGAACAATGGAATGATTTTTGTATAGTTACTTTTATTGAGTATAGACGTATATAGTTAATTTCATTGTATATAAGGTGCACGCATTTACTTCTTTGTCTAAGGTGAAAAAATATCTAGACACGGCTCTGAAAATTGGTTGTATTTTATTCGATAGATTTTTCTGACTATCAAGCTTCTAAAACAGGCATCAAAAGTTTTCGATTAGGTTTACGTCAGGGCTTTTGCCTGGCCTTATCGTTTTCCTCCATTTACTATTTCTTCTGAATAGAACCATGAGAAAGCGAAACACCTTGTAGAAATATGAAAGTCTCATTATCAGGAAAAAGTTCTTTGATTGACAATATTAAATTTGGCTCTAAAACGTCCGTCACTAACATGCTTTTCTATTGCTTAGAGTAGAATTAATCAAACAAATTCTTCTCAAGTGTTTTACCATTATGTATCCTGACACCGTAACACCAAGTGGATGCTTCGTAGTAGGTGCTATACATGCACGCAGCAAATCTTCTCTTCATTTTCTGACACGTTTCATTCCATCACTATCTAAATAAATATTCTGGTTTCACGACTTCAAATCATACGATTCCACTCGACTTCAGGCCAATATATAACTTTTAAAGCCCATTTTGATTTTTTCTGACTTTAACCCAAAATTCTGAGATCTTCATTGAACACTCTTAGCACTTATGTTTACTCCACGTAAATATAAATAACTTAGTTGCCTCAAATCATTTTCTTTTATAACTCAAACACGTGTTTTAAGTCTTCTACTATCATTATTCACTATGTAAGTAATGCTTTCCGTGCATTTTTATGCAACTTGAATGTTTCATCAAAGTGGTAAATCTTCAAAGTGCTGCTTTACGAAAAACTGCAAAAAGTACTATTAGATATAAAATGTGATTTTAAAATATCTAACAAAAGTATAAAGGCAGGTATAGCAAACCGAAATAAGTAGATTTCGTAACCGAATGCATAGGCAGAAATGGCGTGTTGAGAGTGCTTTTGAGCGGTTTTTGGCTGGCATATGTCATAATTCTACATCCGGATTTTGCACTGTGCACATCGCTACATGAACGCAGAGTTCACCGATATGCATTTCATCTGTGAGTTTGCAGACACCAACAGAGCTATTTCTAAAAGAAAGTGCTGCATAAAAACTGTTTTCCTTCCCCTTAAAACAAACACCACGGGGATCTTTATGACTTGTGAAGGACACGTCTAATGAAGTTCAACTCTTTCAAAAATTCGAGAAATTATCATTGAACCAAACTGAAGCCCAAACACGCTTTTATTAGAAATTATCTCCTTCACTACCGCGTCTTTAATTGGAATTGTATGTGGTGTAATTGGAAATAGATTCGGCGAGCAGTCCGAAAGATAGAAATGCTGATTTTATATGTGTCATGCTTTCAAAAGCCTAATAGACTCTACAAATGGCGTCTGAAGTAAAATGTAGTGAGCGATAATTCTTCACCAATTGAAATTTAGCGACTAGGTTTCTTTCTTCCCATTCGCCTGTAAGAAGGAGAAACTTTTCTACTGAATAGCTACAGTAATCACCCTATTTTTCTACCACATCTAGGGCTATCTTAGCAAGTTTGAGTGCTTTGCACCAAAGCAATTTGAGATCCTTAATCACATTGGATTGAGCAATATTTAAATAACGTATATACATAAAGAAGAATGTCCGCGTGTTCGTTCGAAATTAACTCAGTCACTACTATAGCTATCGTCATCAAACTTTCAACAATTCCTTCCTGGGTCATGGAAAAGCTCGACGGACCCTTTTTTCAAAAAGAATTAGCAAAAATCAGAGATATTAATTAAAAGCTCTGAAAACGCTAATTTTCGCACTCATTTTTCCGAGTGTCTCGCACGCTGGAGATAAAAATCTGCTTTATTTGAAAAGTGTTGCCACTCGCTTTCAAATCGTAGATTTTGTTAATAAAAATTTCCAAAGTTTTGCAGTGAAATAAAAATAGCATTGCCGAACATTAAACACATTATTCCTGATTCCAAAAGTTCGCGGAAAGCCATTTCGACTTTTCCCATCTTTATACGGCTTTAATCAGCCGAGATATTAATTAAAAACTCTGAAAACACTGATTTTCGCATTCATTTTTCCGAGTGGCAACAGTCTTTCACGTTGGAGATAAAAATGCTTTATTTCGAAAAGTGTTGCTACTGCTCGCTTTGAAATCGTAGAGTTTGTTAATCAAAAATTTGTAAGTTTCACGAAAACAATATATAAAGAAGAATGCTTGTTTGTTTTTTTGTTCGCGTTATTGATTTCTGATCAATTATGATCAATTTTTTGCCACATTTAATCGACTAAAATTGAATAGAGGTGAAATATTGGATGGAACTCGAGCTTTTACGATCATTTGATTAGAAAGGCGAAAATCATTAAAAACTTTGTGCCATTGTTGCTGATATAATGAGAGAGAATTAGTTTATTTTTCTATCGAAATTTTTATATGGGTTCCATATCGCATCAGACTGAAAAATGCATGACTATTAATCGTATTTTTTGCATCGTTATTAGAGAAGGATTACAGAGGTATCGTTCTCTCTGTTGTTAGATACATTACTCTCAATCTAACTTAACTGGCACCTGGTACTTCCGCTAGTTTGTAATCAACATGACTTTTTGTTACTTGCTGTATTTCTTGGTACTTGCTCATAATCACTTCGAGCGCACTGAGCCAAAACAATCTAGGATCCTAATCACACTGAATTGAGTAGTATATGTAATTAATGGAGTAACTTCCACTGCAAAAGAAATATTTTTAAAAATAGCAATAAAGAGGAATTTATTTAATTTGATAACATTTATACTTCTATTTGTTAGCTAATCAGAACCATCTTATTAAGTGTGAGCATTCTGAGTGAAAACAATCCGAGATTCTTATTATATTGAATTCAGCAATGTGTAAGCAATGGATATGGAGTTCATGAAATAACTTCCATTGAAATATATAGATAAGAATATAGTTTATATATTTAAACAAATAACGATAAAGAACATTTTTATTTAATTAAGCAATGTTTATAATGTAATCAAAATTTGTAATTTGTTTGCCGCTTATTTGCTATTTGCTATCATTTTTAGGGTCCTCTTAACTTAAGCAAGCGTCCTGAGCTAAAACAGTCCATACCGGAATGAACAATATTTAAATAATATACGTAATTAATAAAATAACTTTATCTGAAAACTAAATAAAAATAAAGCAATTTAAAAAAATAAGGTTAAAGGTCACTTTACATTCATTCAACAATATTTATAATGTAGTTAAAATGGCTTATCTATTATTTACTTACAAAAATATACGCAATAGAAGAAACTGACGTGAAAGATGAGTATTTAGTGCTTTTTTTTCCTCGAATAAATGCACAAACACGGACTTGTGGATGATAATTTTTATTCTAGTACAATTCTCAGAGTGAAGAATTGTAAGCGTTGAGAACAGTCGGTAATTTCTCAACGCTTACATTTCCCGCTGCTCGATAATCTCAAGCAAATGCTTCACATTTTTACAGTATTTAACTACTGAAACGACAGAGCAGCAAGCAACAATAGGTAGGAGACAGAAGAGGAAAAGGAATGTTCAGACTATACTTCTAAGGTCGGGATAACACTGATTCAGTTAGTTTAACTTCCTTTTGATTACTTAATTTAAGTTTCAGTTTCATTTTAATTAAAGTAAAGTGAGTGGCGCAACAGCCCTAGTGGACCATGGCCTGCAGTGCCCCGATATTTGCTTTCCTGGCCGTGGGCCCCGGGATACATGACCATATGTCCTGGACAAGTGGTCAGCCTGTCGCAGGACCCGCCCCCGGTATTTAGTCCCCAAGGTACTCATTTTGTCTATCCACTCAAGGGAGGAAAGGCTGTGTCAACCTTGCCCAGCCGGGGGATCGAACCCGGATTTGTGGTGCTGCTGCGCAACGCGCTAGCCACTGCGCCACCGAGCCTTTCATTTCTGTAGGTTAGATAAGAAATAGGTAAGATAAAATACTTACTTTAATTTGTATTTAATACTTAAGTTCCCTACTTAATTTGGATTTTTCCCTTTCTGTCCAAAAAAATAGTAACTGCTTATAATAAATCTACATAAACTACGAAATTCAAAATTTCATCCATGTCAAAGCCGATTCAAATATTCGAATTTGCCAACTGAAACTTAAATTCACGCATCAGAATGAAGACGAACCATGACTGATTTTTTTCCGAGCCGGGCTTAAGTCTTGACTGGACTGCGCTATATTCTTTTTCTGCTTTTATAACTCTCAAGCTGTCCGCTGCTACTCTTTTATTCTCCAAACATATTGCAACAATGTTAAAAATTCCGATTAAACTATTCAAAAGCCTAAGGGCATTTTACGCCCATTTCACTGTATCTGTGCTAAGAAATTATTTTCTCAAGAAATAAAATATGTCTATACTAGGGAAAGTTGCTATCAATGGGCCACTTTTACAAAATGATCCTTAAAATCGTCAAATTGGCAATTTAACAGATTTTTATATGTTAATGTAAATTCCATACAACACGTATCTAGGAATAGATTTTGTAATTATGAAATGGTCAGTAAATATTAGAAAAATAAAAATAGGTGCAAATGGCACAATGAAAGAAACCGCACGCCTTCATTGAGCTGGGGAGTTTCTATGAATGGGTCGGTAGCAATTTTCTTTGTAATACAGCATCATTGTGAGGCACTGGGCCCTCTATGAAGAACGAGGACGCCAACGCCAGCGAAATGTGGCTGTGTTTAAACCTCTTTGGTGTCTACCCGTCCGACGTCGGATGGTTAGCTCATATCCAGTAGAAATGCTAAATATCCGACTAGTTGCGCAGAGACACTTTCGAGATTTCTCCGCATTCCGACCAGTCGTGAAGAGATATTTGTTTACATTTGAGTTGATTATTGGAAGGATGAATTGGTTTTCCGTGTAGCGCTAGAATGACAAGAAAAAGTTATTTTTTATTTCCTTTAGTGCCTAATTACTATCATTCTTTCATAGATATCTAAAACTTTATACAAAATAAAGAACTATATCTGAATATTATTCTTGTTTTAAATTGCTAATAATTGACCATTTTATATAGATACGGAGTTTACACAAATAATCGGAATTTCTTGAAATTTTAATCAACAGATTTAGATATATCATGCATGGAACCAGTAAAATCACAGTCTTATGAAACGAAATTGAAAAATCATCTTAAAACCTTGTATAACTTTTCTATCATGCGTAGCTAAACATTTGCATAAAATTGCATGCAGAACCATTATATACATAAGGAGAGTGTGATCAGGGGATTTATTCAGAAATGTATGTACATATACATGTACGAATGGATGTATGTGTTCATGTATGCATATGTAGATATATGTACATACGCGTGTGTGTGCACACACCTATATGCACGTACATACAGATACACATGCATACATACATACATTTCTGAATCCGGTATAAAAAAAAAGTCCTGCTGAAAAAAGACATGTAAACAAACCACTCAGCTCCTCAAAAAATAGAAGTTTAGAACTGTTTCTTTTATCATAATTTTGGTTTCTACAGTAAATTGTAACAGCTTTAAATACTGTTTTTAATCTTTAGTACAATTTAAATAGATGAACATTAATGTACATGTTGTCAATGTTTGAAACGCAGGCTCGAGAGCAGAATGTAATTATTTTTATTTTAAATGAGTTAGACTGCGTTTTCTGTTCTTGCTTGCATGTCGCCATTTTGAGTATTAAATAAAGATTGCTGTGTTCCATCAATGAAGTTTGCTTCAGTTGCGAAAAAAGTATCACAGTCTTAACTATTTGTAGAGGCATCGACCGAGATCGAATAATCGTGCGTATTTTTATTTTATTAGCTCATCACTGAACATAATATTAGTGATACCAGATTATTATTTCCTGTTAATACTGAATTGCTTTATTTTATTAGTTCATCACTGAAAGTAATATTAGTGATACGAGGTTATTACTTCCCGTTAATATTGAATTGCCTTATTTTACTATCGTATTGGATATTATATTTAATATTCATTTTAGTTGTTCAACGGTAGACATATATAGCGTATCCATTGCTTTATGTTGCTATTTTTATTTTGGTCACAATTAATGTGGCAAAAAATATGAATTTCATATAATTTAAAAATCTCATTTTTGAGTTTTGTGTATTAAAGAGTGTGTATTTAATTCCGTGATTCCTGAGAGCATTATTTAATTACAGTAATTAAATTGAGCTACTTTGAGGCAGCATAAAAAACAGAGTGTTCATAAATTTTAAAAGCAGAAATAATAGCCTATTTAGGAAGATCTCGTAAGGAAGATTTAAAAAATCTCGCTGCTGAACTGGGAGTTCATGTGACTGCAGATTTGAAAATAATTGATTTAAAAAAGAAAATTGTTGGAAGCAGAGATTATGATGAAGTATTTGTCAGAAGAGTCTTAGACACAATAATACAAGAACGAAACGAGAGGGATGAAAGAGAAGAATGGAAATGAGGGAGGAAAGAGAAGAACGTAGGAGGCAGGAAAAAGCAGAAGAGCGAAGAAGAAAAGAACAGTACGAATTAGAGAGATTAAGGCTTGAAGCAGAGATAAAATCTCAAACTACTGGACAGGTCCGGCCGAAAACGAAGCTGCGTCACCTTATGCAAAAATTCGATGACAAGAAAGGAGATATCAGTCTGTATTTGCTACTGTTTGAAAGGCAAGTAGAATGGGCTCAAATTGATAATTTGCTAGGACTCATTTACCAGGACTACTTCTTACGAAATAGAAGAGTTAATAGCTAGAGAACCTTCCGATAAAGCTAAAGACTGAACACGTGAAGAATTTATTGCTAAGACGATTTAAGCTAACCCCGGAAAAGTTCAGGCAGAAATTCATGAAACATCAAAAGCCTACATGATCCACATGGATGGATTTCAACTACGAAATAGAACATTATTGCAAAGAATGGGCGACTGGCTTAGGAGTTGAGACTTTTGATCAGTTTCTAGACTTGATGGTGATTTACCAACTTAAACGTCGAGTCCCTCCTGAAATTCGAGGTCATTTTCTTGACGAGTGGGTACAGATTATTTCATCTAAGAAATGAGCTGAAAAACATGACGCCTATCGAAACGTCCGCGGAAACTTTCCAAAAAGGCCTGTAGTAGAACGATACAGTAAAGAAAGAACGAAAGATACAGTGCACAGACTCAAAATAAAGTGAGTTCAGATTGTAGCATTCATTATTTTAACTGACCAAATTATTTTTAGTTTGAACTTTCCTATCGATATCTCAAAGTTTCAGTTGCTACCCGAATTTAGCGCGAGCGAGATATTTATGCAAATCGAATATATCTGATAGCAGTTTAAAAGGCAGGAGTTAACGAAGGGAAAAATCAGAGTCTTGGATTTATCGCCGTAAGGCTGTACGCGCAAGGATTTCCTCTGTCTACTGAAAGTTCGCCTTCAGAGGCAATTGCAATTACTAGGGCTTGCTAGTGAAATTCGTATTTATTGCATTTCACTAAGAGTTAGGCTTCCCTGGCTGTCATATTTAAAGTTAAGTTTAGGTATTTGAATTGTTCACACACTTTATTTCATATTATTTTAGTTCAGCCCAAGTAGCGGCTTACTCTCAAGTTGGGGAGTTGTAATTATTTGAATTAAAGGGTCACTTTAAACCCTCCTTCTGACTTTGTAGTTCTTCAACACTAAAGGACATAGCCTAAATTTGCTCACTGTCCTCCATATAGGGTTTCACAGCTTATGCTCAGTAAGAAGATTAAGAGATTTAAGGAGAAACCTTATATTGGCGCCCGAACAGAAAAAATGATGGAAGGAAGTTGGAATATGCCAAGTACATCCCAAAATACAGCTGCAATGCCTGATGGATTTGGATTCATAGTGGAAACCATCAGAGCAGCCATGAAGCCGGCAGTAGTTTTTGATGCCAGAGTACCTGTGAACACATTCTTGAAAAAGTTAGAAGCGCATTTTTTGCTGTATCCAGTTCCGGAACATCAGAAGGTTATATTAGCTACAGGAGCATTGAGGGGCCAAGCATCGAACTGGTATAAGTGTATCGGAAAATGTCTGCTGGGAGAACCAGGAACGCCGACTTACACTTACGAAAATTTCAAACTAGCAATTTTGAGAGCGTTTCCTGTGGTTAAAGACCGTGCCAAACTCGAAGCTGAATTGTTTAGCAAGTACAAACAGCGGGTGGACGAACTATCGGAATTTATTTTGAGAAAAATACAAGTCTTTAAATTATTGTATGGTACGAGGCCGGACCCGGAGATTATCCAGATAATCCTGCCCAGATTGTTACCATCGATACAAGATTTCATGGAGCTAAGAAATCCCGTAACGCTGGACAAGCTGTTTGAACTCGCCGTACAATTCGAGAGCCGGCGAGCGGCCGAAAATCAACGGAGACAATCGTATGAACAGCGGCTGCAGGGGAACCAGAATGCCGAAGGAAGAAACAGACGATGGCCGAGAACTACTGGTACCAGTCAAAATGCGAGCGGTCAACCGCGCCAAGTACAGCGCCAACAAAATAATTCCAACTACGGAAGAAAATCATTCTCCCCAGGCAGAAGCCAGCAACAGAAGAAAACACCCGCAAAGCATTTAAACTACTAAGGAATATTGCGGGGAAGGGGGTGCAATGTTCCGAGGAGAAGAAAAATCCCTCTGAAGTACAGCTAAATACGGTCATGGTGAGAAATATTGAATTACCGAGACTACAGTTACTAATTAACAATGTACCCGCTACAGCTCTTTTAGATACCGGCGCTCAAGGAAGTTGTTTAGCAGAAGATTTTTTTAAAAAGCACTTTCGTAGAAATCGTCTGCATAGCGTGGAAGGAATGAAGGTGGTAGCAGCCCAAGGAAACACGTGTCAATGCATGGGAAAAATCGAGTTGTACATCAAAATCAGCGAAGAACAAAAAAAAAATTATGTTTCTTGAAGTGAAGAACCTCCAAGCGTCAGTTATTTTAGGAACCGATTTCTTTTCAGCTGTGGATGCGCAAATCGATTTTCAAAACTCCACCTTGCAAGTAACCATGGACCCAGGGAAAAAGAAATCAACACCTCCCCCTGAAGTGGATTTAAGCCATCTAACGCCCGAAGAATAGGACAAGTTTCAGGAATTGGTAAGTTATTTCGCTGATTTATTTGATGATATTCCTGGATTCACACAGATCGTAGCACACGAAATTAAACTAACAACCGACGAGCCGATAAGGCAGCGTCCTTACAAGTATGATAAGGTAAAAGAACAAATAATAAAATACCATATTGATGAAATGTTAAGAAACAAAATAATAACTCCTATTTCGAGCACATATGCGAGTCCTGTCGTTTTGTGTAAGAAAAATAATGATTTGCCGTTAACTGATCCATTAAGGTACAGGTTCGCTATTGACTATAGAAAGCTTAAGAGTATAACAAAATATCCAACTTACCCACTTCCGGTAATTGATGAAATTCTTAGAAGTATTAAATCAACAAAACACATAACCACGCTAGATTTGACATCAGGATATTTTCAGATAAGCATAAAGCCGGAAGATATTCACAAAACAGCATTCATAACAAAATACGGTACATATGGCTTTTTGCGTATGCCTTTTGGATTGTCGGGAGCCCCGGCCACGTTTCAGAGGTGCATGGACAAAATTTTAAGGCCGGTAATAGGAAAAAGTACATTTATTTATCTTGACGATATAATTGTTACTTCAGAGTCGCTGGAAGAACATATTAAAGACCTTCGAGAAGTCTTTACTCTTTTGAAAGATGCAGGACTTAAAGTGAACATTAAGAAATGTAAATTCGCGGCAAAAGAACTCAAATATTTAGGGTACAAAATTTCTCAAAGGGGGATCGAAACAGATAAATCTAAAGTTATAGCAGTGAAAAATTACCCAATTCCGAATACAGCCAAAAAGTTAGCGACTTTCTTGGGTATGTGCTCATATTATAGAATTTTTATTAAAAATTTTGCAGAAATTGCTGAACCATTATTAAAGTTGAGAAGGAAAAGAGTTCGTTTTGCGTGGTCTTCAGAAGCAAACGCCGCGTTTAAGAAGTTAAAAGAATCTTTAATTAATGCACCAGTTCTAAAGTTCCCGGAGAAAGACAAGGGTCTAGAAATTTATGCAGACGCATCAAATTATGCAATCGGAGCGGTATTAACACAGAATAGAAAAGCGATTGCCTTTTTTAGTCGTACACTGAATGATACGCAAAGAAATTATTCGGCAACTGAGCGTGAAACTTTAGCAGTTCTCGCAGCTGTTCAAAAATTTTGTGTATATTTTGGGAGTTCTCCCGTAAAAGTATATTCAGATCACGCGGCAGTTACCAGATTATTTTCAGGAAAGAATCTTTCGCCACGCTTAATTCGGTGGACCCTAAAGTTACAGGAATTTAATCTCATTATCAAACACACACAGGGAAAAGACAATGTAGTGGCAGACGCATTATCCAGAATAAAATTAGACGAGAACGGCGAGAAAATAAAAATTGCGATGCTTCAGGCAAAGGTGATTGATTCTCGAGAGAGTGTAATAGAAGAAATTGCTAGGGATCCCAAATTCGGAAATATTTGTAATTATTTAAGAGACCCAGATAACTTCCAGCATATAGACATTAATGCCATAAGAAGCAGAGCACAGAACTATGAAATCATTGATGGTCTCTTATTTTAAACTAAAGTTACGAATCAAAATAGTGAATACAGACCAGTCATCCCGGCCAAATTAATTTTAAGTATCTTGCAAGAGCTCCACGATTCGCCTGTTTCGGGCCATTTTGGAATAAGAAAAACGATACAACGCGTACGCGAGGCGGTATATTTTCCGCAATTACAAAAGATAGTTAAAAATTACTGCCAGACTTGTCACACGTGTCAGATAAATAATGACGTAAATTTCCGCCCGGCCGGGTTATTAACTAGTATTGAGTCTAGGTTCCCCAATGAAATAATTGGTATTGACCTCTTATGCCCCTACCCAAGGAGTCATGTAAATAAGGCACGATTTTTATTAGTCATTGTGGATCATTTCAGTAAATGGGTTGAGTTGATACCACTTCAGCGGGCTTCAGCAAAAGTCGTTGCAGATTCGTTTTTGAACAAATATATTTTAAGATATGGATGTCCAGCGAGAGTGATTAGCGATAATGGTCCCCAGTTTATAAGCAGTACATTTAAAATGATGTGAGACAAGTTAGGCATTAAGCATGTGAAAATGGTACCCTACCGCCCACAATCAAATATAGCGGAACGGGTAAATAAGAATATTGTGAAATTGATTAGAAATTATGTGCAAAAGCACCATTCTAACTGAGATGACTGCGTCGAAGAATTTGCATTCGCCGTCAGAACGGCTAAGCACGAGACAACGAATAAATCCCCCGCCGAATTGTTTTTGGGCAGGAAGATAATGACCCCCTTAGACAAATTATTTTATGTGAAAGATAGAGCGAAAGATACAGATTTCAAATTGGTGAAATAGAAAAAATGTTAAAAGAAGCAGAAAAGTGCTCCCGGGAAGCGCAAAAGAAACAGAAGCAATATTATGATTCAAAAAGAAGAACCGTAGAATATAAAGTGGGGGAGGAGGTGTTGAAACAGGCGCATGCACTTTCATGCGCAGCAAAAGATTCAGTCGCAAAATTTTGCTTAAGATATCATGGGCCATTTCAAATTACAAGAATAGTTGAATGCCGTGCATATTTAAAGAATGAGAAGGGAGAAGAAGCAATATTATGATTCAAAAAGAAGAACCGTAGAATATAAAGTGGGGGAGGAGGTGTTGAAACAGGCGCATGCACTTTCATGCGCAGCAAAAGACTCGGTCGCAAAATTTTGCCCAAGATGGCATGGTCCTTTTGAAATAATCAAAATAGTTGAATGCCGTGCATATTTAAAGAATGAGAAGGGAGAAGAGACTAGGGCAAATTTCGACCAAATAAAACGATATTATCGAAGAGCTAATAATAATATATTAAACGATTTTTTACAGGGTCCAGCCTCACAGAATATTTCTAAGATTCAAGAGCCCCAACCAGGTCCCTCAACAACAAAAGAACCCAGTTTGAAAAGGAGGTTACCAGAAGAGAGGAAGCCGCAGCCGAAGAAAAGACCACCCCAGAAAGAAAAACAGAAAAACGGAAAACAACAGTCTCAGCGACCAAAGCGTTTGAGGAAGGAACCTCCAAATGAAAACACTATGAAAGCTCCACCACTACGGAGGGAACCGAACATCGAGAAGCGAGCCGCCGAAGGTGCCAATCCACAACGAAGGAGCCTACGAGTGCAGGAGCAGGAACGAGTCAGTCTGCAGAGGGAGCGGGGACTTCAGCAAAAACGCAAAGCACCACCCACCATTTGTCTCCACAAGGTATTTCTGGAGGAAAGGAGATCGACCAAACGAAAGGCGGGCCCAAAGTTTCAATCTAGGAGTAGCAGACAACGAATTGCCCAAGCTACACTATATCCAACCTTCCAGGAATGGACAAAAAAAACGCCTAACAGACTGGCAGAAAGATAAGTAGATTCTCTATTTTCTTTTTAAATTCACAGTTATGTTTCTGATTTAAGTGCAAGTTGCAGATTTAAAAGGGAAGTTACCCGAGTCAAAGGCCGGTTATCGGGATGCCGAAAGCGTAAAGGACACGCTTGAAGGAACAAGTTAAACATGCAGCGGAAGAAATTCGAGATCTTACAACTGGTCTTTCCTGACTTCTTTGTCTGGGTCAGCCGATGCTGATGTTGTAATTTGTCGCGCGACCGGATTAAGCAGCTGGTATTTAGCTTTGACCCTGGAACAAAATCGGTAGCTTACTGCACAAGGTATTCTAGACAGGACGTCTGCGCTTAGATGTGGTTATCCCTTCCAATGATGGATAACGATGTCATATTCCTGGAGTATCTGTATCCACCTGTCAAATTGACCTTACGTATTCTTGAAATTTAAAAGCCAGGTCAACGAAGCATGATCCGTGCGGAGTAGGAATTTTCTGCCGTAAAGATAAGGATGGAAATGTTCTACGGCCTTAACTATGGCTAACAATTCTTTCCTCTTGGCACAGTAATTCCTCTCTGATTTTGATAGGCACTTGCTCCAGTAGGTTATAACACGTTCTTGGTCGTTAATTTCTTAGGACAAAGCAACACCGACACTCCCATTGCTCGCATCCGTGTCGAGAATAAATGATTTGGCGAGCTGAGAATACGTCAGGATTGGAGCCGATGTTAAAGCTTCCTTCAAGTTGTTAAACGCATCGTCACAATCTTTTATCCACAAGATCTCTTGCTTCTCCTCTATCAGCTTTTGAAGGGGTCTTGCGATGGAAGAAAAGTCCCTCACGAATCTCCTACAGTAGGTGCAAAGCCCTAGGAAGCTTCTCAGCTAATGGGCATTTTCCGTACGTTTTCAGTCTTTAAGGGCTGACACCTTTTCAGGATCCAAATACACACCTTCAGCAGATATGACATGTCCAAAGTAAGTCACTTCCTATCTGAATAATTTGCATTTAGTGGGACTGGACTTCAGATTGGCTTCCTTTAATTTCTGAAGTACTTTTCTAAGATTTTCTAGATGTTCTTCAAAATTCTTTCCGACAATGATGATGTCATCTAGGTATATCAGACAGACGTCGTGGGAAAGGCCTTTCAAAACAAGTCTCCACGAAATGTTCGAATGTTGCCATGCTGTTTTTCTCGGTTATCAGTATGTATCTCTACTTTCCAATAGTCGAAAACCACTTGTTTCCAGAAACAGTGTCCAGAATGTCGTCAGTTCCAGGAAGAGGGGAACTGACTTTCTTCGTAACCTTGTTCAACCGGCGATATTCAGCGCAAAATGCGGTTGAACCATCTTTCTTCTTCGCCAGGACGATCGGAGATGCCCAGGGGCTTGCTGGAGGCTGGATGACTTTGCTTTCTTGCATGTCCTTTAGAAGTTTTCCTACCTCTTCCTGTTTAGCAATCGGCAGTCGTCTTGGATGTTGCTTGATTGGTGGGTGATCCTCAATATGAGTTGTATGATATGTCAAACTAGTTTGACACACGTCAGAAGACGAGCAGGAGAAAACATTTTGAAGATCTTGAATAACCCATTCGGCAGCATTCCTCTCTTCATCGTTTAATTGCGCATTCTGCAATAACTCCGGTGTAATTCTTTCTGAAGACACTGATTCTGGGATGTAACTGTTTCAGTCAATGCTGATTACTGGAGCACATGCTGCAACCGCTTCACCTTTCTTAATAACTTTCGCCTTCTCAGTTCATTTGTAAGGTTTTAGTTAAACTAACAAAGTTTTATTTTAATTTAAATCTTTCTATCTCTTCTCTGTTTCAACTTCCCATCAGAAAAAGCGCGCGTTTTCAGCTTATGCTAATTTGAAGTGGAGCCAAGTTCTATTTAAACCAGAGGTAGAAACCTCTCAGAGTGAGAGAGCTTTTCGTCTCAGATCACGGTCACTCTGTTCGACGTTCGCCTGACCAGCTAGCAGTTAAATTCTAAGCCATAATGCTTGTTACGTGATTGCTTATTGAAATAAATCCAAGTGCGTTAGTATTAGTAAATTTCGCTACGCATCATTTAGTTAGAGGCCAACCTCGCGTATAGCTCTGCGAGCAACGACTGTTTAATTTCTATTTAGCTTTAGTTTTAAATTTATCTGATTGTTCATTCTAGACCCAAGTGTGGACTTTACTTTCTGTATTCCTCCCGAGTTGAGAAGTGGTTTGTAAATAATAGTAATTTAATAAAAGAGTATTTTAAATCCCTTTCAAGTGCAGTTCCTCTAACACTTAATCATAGTAGCTACCACCAGAACATAGCTGCATTCAGCTCCCTGTTCAAGATCAGGACTTAGGGAGTTTCACAAAGATGTTTGACAAGAATATGCACCGAAAACTCAGTCCTGACACTGGCGCCCGAAGAAAAATAAGAGGATGGCCCAAAAGACACGAAAACGAACCTGAGATACCTGCAGTACCTGTGCAGAATCATGAGATAGCACCTCCTGGCCTAGAAGGATTTGGCTACATCGTACAAACCATGCGGGCAGCTAAGAAGCCAGCGGCAAGCTTTGATGGCAAGTCAGCCGTAATTAATTTCCTGGAAAAGCTAGACTCCCACTTCATGCTATATCCAGTTCACGAATTTCAGAAAATCGTTTTTGCTACCAGCGCTTTGAAGGACCAAGCGCTAAATTGGTTCAAGTGTATCGGAACGAATCTCTTGGGGGAACCGGGAAGCCCCACATATACTTACGAAAATTTCAAAAATTCCTTGGTGAAAGCATTTCCTGTAGTACGAGATCGAGCCAGACTGGAGGCGGAACGTTTTAGTCGCTATCAAGAAAAAATAAAAGACTTGTCAAATTTTATTTTGAGAAAAATTCAAGTTTTCAAGCTTTTGTATGGAAGTCGCCTGGATCCTGAAGTTATTCAAATTATACTTCCTAGGCTACTGCCCCAAGTTGAAGATTTCATCGAACTAAGAAACCCAACGACGTTAGACAGATTATTTGAGCTCGCCGTACAATTTGAAAGCCGAAGAACAGCAGACAAGGAACGACGTCGCCAATTTGAGCGAAGAAGTCAGTGGAGTTCGCCAAGACCCCAGCAGAAGCAAAATCAAAGTTGCGGGAACAAGTCGAAGCAATGGCCGAAGAAAGAGGTATCTTCTAAATTGAGCGGCGAACGAAGGGAATCCAATAGAAGAACAAGCAAAGATGCCGAGGGCAACCAGAATAAGAAGAATTTTAACTAAGATGGATTTCTTCGAGGAAGGTGAAGAAGTTCGAAGTCGCGCAAAATCCTTCCACAATTAACTTAAACACCGTAGTCGTGAAGAATTTGAGTTTACCGAAGTTCGAAGTTTTGATTAACAACATACCGGCGACGGCTCTCTTAGATACAGGAGCCCAAAGCAGGTTTATCTCAGAAAGATTTTTCAAGAAGCAATTTAGCCGTTACAGATTTTTTAGTGCAAGAGACACGGATGTGATAGAGGGGCCCAAGTAGAGAAGTGTAGCTGTTTAGGGAAAGTGTTCTTGTTCGTGCGTATCAACGTTGAGCAGGTAAAAATTTTATTTTATATTGTGCGCAACCTGCAAACATGTATTATTCTGGGTGTGGATTTTTTTAGATTGGCAGAAGCGAAAATAGATTTCGAACTGGGAGAGTTAACGCTAAGTATGAAACCAATAGCAATAAAGAATGATGAGCCCCCGCAGTTCGACTTGCAGCACTTATCGGCAGAAGAACAAGAAAAACTACAGTGCATGGTAAGTGAGTTTTCGAATTTATTTAGCGATGTACCGGTTTCACACAGGTCGTAAATCACAACATAGAAACGGGGGATGCTCAGCCAGTTAGGCAAAAGCCCTACCGCTACGAGAAAGTTAAAGAGGGAATAATTGAATGCCATATTAAAGAGATGTTAAAAAATAAAATCATCACGCCGATTTCTAGCAGTTATGCTAGCCCAGTAGTTTTATGCAAGAAAAATAAGGATTATCCGATTACGCAACCGAGGCGGTGGCGTTTTGCTATAGATTATCGCAAGTTAAATTCCGTCACAAAATATCCCGTATATCCTCTGCCGATAATCGAAGAGATAATTCGAAATATTTCGTCTACAAAGTACATGACCACATTAGATCTTACGAGTGGCTATTTTCAGATTGGGGTAAAATCCGAAGATGTCCCCAAAACCGCGTTCGTAACTAAGTCTGGCACGTACGCATTTCTTAGAATGCCAATCACTAAGATTTAATCACTAAGATTTAAGAAAAGAAATAAGGTAATTAAAGTATATATAAAAATATCTATAAAGCCGTTTAAATACTCTATAGAGAATTATTAAACAATGCGTTGATACTTCGGAAATTTCATGGATTTAGGCTTAATAGCAAAAGAGCCCCCGGCCCTGAACGGACGCTCGCGTAAGACACTGCCGGCCTCCGCGATAAGCGCGCGTTTATGCTACCCGGCGCGAAGGGGTTAAAGACTTTGCCAAAATAGCTGAGCCGCTGCTAAAGTTGAAAAGAAAGAAAGCTAGGTTTTCGTGATCAGCAGAAGCCAACTTGGCATTTCAAAAACTGAAAGACGCATTGACTCAAGCTCCCGTCTTAAAATTTACGGAAGGGGATAAAGGATTAGAAATTTCAGCGGACGCTTCAGATTTTGCGATTGGGGCAGTGCTTTCTCAGAATGGGCAACCTGTGGCCTTTTTCAGTCGAACATTAAATGAAACCCAGAGAAACTACTCGGCCACAGAAAGGGAAACTCTCGCAGTGTTATCAGCAGTACATAAATTCCGTGTTTTCTTTGGAAGTTCTCCAGGAACTGTATATACCGACCACGCAGCGGTCACTAGACTCTACTCTGGGAAAAATTTATCACCCAGATTAATAAGGTGGGCACTTAAATTACAAGAATATAATCTAATAATTAAACATACTCCGGGAAATGAAAATGTTGTGGCAGGTGCTTTAAGCAGAATTAATTTAGATGAAAATGGAAATACAGTTAAAATAGCCATGCTGACATTCAAAGTATTAGATTCTCGTGAAACAGTAATAGCCGAACTGGGAAAAGGTCCGGAGTTCAAAAATATATTCAATTATTTGGCCGACCCTGACAATTTCAGTCATCCGGATATTGTGCCGATAAGAAATAGGGCCGATAATTACGAAATAATTGACGGACTGTTATTTTATACGAAAACGACTAATGAGAACAACGAATTTAGACCGGTTATCGCAGTTAGCATTAGATTGAATGTATTAGAGGAGTTGCACGATTGTGCCATTTCGAGACATTTAGGCATAAGAAAAACTGTCCAAAGATTTCGCGGGGCAGTTTTCTTTCCAGAACCGCAAAAGTTTACTAGGGCGTATGTCCAGTCGTGCCCAACATGTCAATTAAATAATTATGTCCCCAGTTTGTTAGTAATATTTTTGAGGAAATGTGTGCAAAACGAGGCTTACGTCATCTAAAAATGGTCCCGTATCGTCCGCAGTCAAACATAGCGGAACGGGTTAATAGAAATGTAGTGAAAATCATTCGAAGTTACGTTAAAAATTACCACTCTACCTGGGATAGCCATATAAATGAATTTGCATTTGCCCTTAGAACTGCCAAACACGATACTACACAAAAAACACCCGCTGAACTGTTTCTTGGAAGAAAAATTTTGCCACCCTTAGATAAAGTTTTCTTTGTCCAGGAAAGAGCAGAAGAATTTAAAACGAGTGACATTAAAACTTTGATACGAGAAGCGACAAGTAATATGGAAATGCCCCAGAGGAAACAAAAATTATATTATGACCAAAAGAGAAGAGGGGTCAAGTACAATGTGGGAAATGAAGTGTTGAAAATTAAAAACGCCTTGTCAAATGCCACACAAGAAAAGGTGGGGAAATTTTTTCCGCATGTTGAAGGTGCGTTCATCATCGAGAAAGTTACACAAGCAGTGGTAGTATTAAGAAGAAACGACGGGCAGAAAATTACTGCGAAGGTTGATCAGATAAAACCGTTCTACAAAAAAATGGAAATGTTTAAAAATTTCTTCCAGGATCCGAGGCAACCCATTCTCAAGGAAGATGTACCTCAGCGAAAACAGCAGGAACCAGCAACAATGGTATCGAGACGACAGAAAACGAAAGCTCTCCCTCAACAAAGTAGGAGAAATAAGAACAAAAAATGGGGATTTAAAAGAAAGACGGACGATGCAGGCCCAAGTAATAAAAGATCAAAACAGAATGGGCAAGGAAAACCAAAGTAGCCAACAGAACTGCGGAAACATCGGAGAAGTGCCTGAGAAGCAGGCAGTCTCGGTTGCAGGCTGAGGATCAACGTCCCGAATGCAGCAGGAACCAGGAGCAGCGACGAACGAGGGCCCCGGAGCGAAGATTCAGTCCAGCAAACGCCCAGCAGATCACCTTCCTTCCCAGCGCACGTACCCCAGGATTGAACGACGGAATTATAAAAGAAAAGGAGATGAGCAACAAGCTGGCAATGACCAACATCCAAAGGCAAGGAAACTGACCCAAACTTCAACTTACCCAACTTTCAAGGATTGGGCCAAGAAAAGGATGGCTGACCACAGCAAGATAAGTAGTATTTCTTATTCCGCAGTTAATTTAGTTAATTTTCGAGTGTAGTGCAAGTTGCAGGGTCCATTTTACCTCAAGCGAGGTTGAGTTTTAAGCCAAGTGGGCGATAAATAATTACTTATCTTGAAAATTTTTTTGTTTAAAATTGTAATTCTGCAAAGATTTAAAATTAATTAATGTTTGTAAAGTAGATTCTGAAGCATTGTAAATAGATTAGTTTTGTAAAAGCAATGAATTGCTGAAAAAAATGTCTACTAAATAATTGTGTATTATGCTTTGTCGAAAGACTTGTAAAATTTCTAGAATGAAAAGTCGGAAAATGGAAGAACACGGTTTAGTTTATGGACTATTATTTCAGTGTAATGTAATTTTTCTGAAAAGTACTTTGAGAAAAAAGAAAAGGAAGCCCTTGCTGTAAACTTAAAAATTTAACCTACATTTGCATTTCATGATTGCTATGAAATTGTTAAGTTTCATAAAATGTAACAAATGGAGGTATTATGCTATCAATTCACGTTAGGTTCAATGTCAATGTGAATGAAGCATTCTATGAGCAAACTGCGAACTGTATGCATGAAAAGTTAGAGTAAATTTAGAATGCAAGTGTTGTAGGCTCTCCACCAAATACACTTAAAGTGTTAGACATAGATTGCTATGAAATTGTTAAGTTTCATAAAATGTAACAAATGGTATTATGCTATCAATGCACGTTAGGTGCAATGGCAATGTGAATGAAGCATTCTATGAGCAAACTGCGAATTGTATGCATGAAAAGTTAAAGTTTGAGTAAATTTAGAATGCAAGTGTTGTAGGCTCTCCACCAAATACACTTAAATTGTTAGACATAAAACTAGTGAGAACTTCAGGTTTAGCTGGTTATAGGGCGTCTTTTGAGATCTCGTATGTCAAGTCCTAACTAATGTTAGTCGATTGTAGGTGGAGTTTTCAACACCCCCGAACACAAAAAAACCCGCAATGGCGGTTTGCTTTTCACCCAACACCGGTGAGAGAGCATTGGGGGAAGACTTTAATATTGCTTGAATGATAATGTGTGTGTGCGAATTTACACGGGTAAGAAAATAAAGTATGTTACCTAGAAATTGCTGTTATTATGTTGTACTAAAGTTCCTTTTCTTCCAGATTTTGCTGGAAGGAGTAAGATTTAGACGAAAAAAATATACAAAAAAAAACAGATGAAGAGTTATGTGTAAAGCAAGTTTCGTCTGTAAATTTTTTCGCCAAAAACTATTGTTTTGTAAGGGTTGGCCTACGTTTAGAAGAGTTAAATTTTGACGATTGTTTAGAATTGCAAGTTTCAACATGGTCCGTTTGGACCACAATAGCTCAACGTTTGAGAATTCTGGCGGGAAGTGTGTAACTTTTTAGTTAAACTAACAATGTTTTATTTTAATTTAAATCTTTCTATCTCTTCTCATTTTCAACTTCCCGTCAGAAGAAGCGCGCGTTTTCAGCTTATGCTAATTTGAAATACAGCCAAGTACTATTTAAACCAGAGGTAGAAACCTCTCAGTGTGTGAGAGCTTTTAGTCTCGGATCACGGTCATTCTGTTCGACGTTCGCCTGACCAGCTAGCAGCTAAAATTATAAGCCATAGTGCTCACTACGTGATTGCATATTGAAATAAATTGAAGTACGCTAGTATTAGTATTTCTTGCTACGCACCATTTAGTTAGAGGGCAACTCCGCGATTTAGCTCTGTGAGCAAGGTTTAATTAAATTTCTATTTAGCTTAGTTTAAATTTATCTGATTGTTCATTTAGACCCAAGTGTGGTCCTTTTACTTTCTGTATCCCTCCCGAGTTGGGAAGTGTGTAAATAATATTGATTTAATAAAAGGGATTTTAAATCTCTTTCAAGTGCAATTATTCTACCACTTAATCACAGTAGCTACCACCAGAACATAGCTGCATTCAGCTCCCTGTTCAAGATCAGGACTTAAGGAGTTTCACGAAGATATTTGCCAAGAATATGCACCGAACACTCAGTCCTGACACATTCATCTCAGTTAACATTGGACATTCTCACCAGGATAACGGTTTTCGATAGTTCGACGAGTGCTGCGGCTATTAGTACTCCTTTAGGGCTATTACAATTCTTGGGATATTTCATGACGCCGTAGCGGGAATACCTATTTTCGGCTATGGATCTAGGAAGCAAAAATTCTGTTCTTGTATTGTGATATTGTCTTGTGCTATGATTTTGTGGACAGATTTGACTCTTTCATCATTAATTCCGAATAATGCTATGTCCTCATAGGTAGAATGCAGTTCGTTATTTTTAAAATCCAACGAAAAATTGTATTTCTTTAGAAAGACCAATCCGAGTATGCAAGAGTCTGTAATCTCTGCTACATATGCCGTGTGATAGTAAGCGGCACTTTCAAACCTTATGTTAACGTTCAATTTTCCTTCGATTTCGATCTTGTCGCCTTATCAGTTTACTTTTCCATCGATGTCGATCTTCTCGCCGGATGAAGTCTGAAGGGTAACGCAAGGCGGCGTCCAGATGAGTTTTCTTTTCAATTGTTGAGCCACATCTTTTCGAATGATGAAGATTGGCTAACATTGGCTCCTGTATTGATGGTTATATCACAAGGAACTTCACTGATGTATCCAATGAGGAAAAGTCCATTACTGCCGCCACTCACTGCAGAAATCTGAAGCGCTATAAACTGGTGCTTTTCATTCTCTGACAACCTCCTTCCGGCGACATGGCCACTAATTGGTTTCCCTCCTTCTTGATAGCCACGGTTTTAACATCCATGCGCTGGGGTTTTCTGCAGTTTCTTCGTATGTGCTCTTCAGGGCCGCATTTCCAGCACTTTACGGCCGGTTTCTTGTCACCAATATTCCGCTGCAAGGCATTCAGTTGCCTTGTTAAATCATCTAAGCGAGCAGCCATTTGATCCACTGGCTCTTGGACTTGGCAGCTCTGATTGGATGTCGGTTTCTGCGAGTTGCTTGCTGGGCTGCCTCGAATTTCATGGCGTACACCAGACCACTTTTAAGACCTTCACATCAGCCATTCGTAGTGCTTTCTGTATTTCAGAATCCCGGATGCCGTCGATGAAGTACTGCAGGAACAGGATTTCCCTCGTTTCTCTCGAGCACTCCGTAAAGGCGATATGGGAGCGATATGGAATGATGAGTATTGTTCCAATGGTTCCATCATAAGTTCATACTGATGTAACTCAGTGTCTTAATAAAATAAGACCTTGGTATGTTTCATTGCGTGCGTACGGGTTTGTAATGCAGTGAATGCGCAAGTCGTTAAAAAGGTAATAAAATTTATTCTTTCCACAAGAAATAAAACAAAATGCTGAAATATTTCCTAAAAGGTATTCGTACAATATCACAATATCTCACAGAGTTATATTTAAAACTACTGAAACATTGAATACAATTCAATTCAAAATACAGTGAAAGTTAATCCGATCTCACATCGAATTCGTTACAATCAAAACAGCATTAAGTGGAAAACAGTTTTCTTAACAACTTCAACTGAGCTGAGAAGTTTTAAACCGGCTTTTATAAGGTTTTCAATCAAGCACGAGAATATTCTCGTGAAATGTATTTTTTCGATTTTTCTGGATCACAACAGCAATTACCTATTTATTAAATATTTATATAGATGTCTATTTATTAAATATAGGTAACTATTTATTAAATATATCGATACATCTCTATTTATTAAATATTAAATGCACCCGATCTTGTATTTTTACTTTTCCGGCGTAGCTTTCTCTTTTCCGTCACGCGCTGCATTTCACGTGAAAATTAACAATTTTAATTACAATTCTGTTAAAATAGCTAAATAAATACAAAATCCTAACAATATTGTTATGAAAAAGGATTCTGTTTCACATGAAAATGTGTAAGGTTTTAGTTAAACTAACAAAGTTTTATTTTAATTTAAATCTTTCTATCTCTTCTCTGTTTCAACTTCCCGTCAGAAGAAGCGCGCATTTTCAGCTTATGCTAATTTGAACTAGAGCTAAGTACTATTTAAACCAGAGGTAGAAACTTCTCAGTGTGAGAGAGCTTTTAGTCTCAGATCACGGTCATTCTGTTCGACGTTCGACTGACCAGCTAGCAGATAATTTCTAAGCCATAGTGCTTACTACGTGATTACTAATCGAAATAAATTGAAGTGCGCTAGTATTAGTATTTCTTGCTACGCACCATTTAGTTAGAGGCCAACTCCGAGATTTAGCACTGTGAGCAAGGTTTAATTAAATTTCTATTTAGCTTAGTTTGAATTTATCTGATTGTTCATTTAGACCCAAGTGTGGTCCTTTTACTTTCTGTATCCCTCCCGAGTTGGGAAGTGTGTAAATAATATTGATTTAATAAAAGAGGATTTTAAATCCCTTTCAAGTGCAGTTATTCTTCAGCACAGTATCTACACCAGAACATAGCTGATTTCAGCTCCCTGTTCCAGATCAGGACTTTAGGACTTTAAGGAGTTACTTCAAAATGTTTACCAAACACATGCACAGAACACTCAGTCCTGACACTGGCGCCCGAAGAAAAATAAGAGGATGGCCTCAAAAACAAGAAGACGAAACTGAGATACCTGCTGTACCTGTCCAGGACCCTGAGAAAGCACCTCCTGGCCTAGAAGGATTTGGCTACATCGTACAAACCATGCGAGCAGCCATGAGGCCAGCGGCAAGTTTTGACGGCAAGACAGCCGTAATTAATTTCCTGGAAAAGCTAAACTCCCACTTCACGTTATATCCAGTTAACGAAATCCAGAAAGTCACTCTTGCACCACCGCTTTGAAGGACCAAGCGCTGAATTGGTTCAAGTGTATCGGAACGAATCTCTTGGGGGAACCGGGAAGCCCCACATATACTTACGAAAATTTCAAAAATTCCTTGGTGAAAGCATTTCCTGTAGTACGAGATCGAGCCAGACTGGAGGCGGAACGTTTTAGTCGCTATCAAGAAAAAATAAAAGACTTGTCAAATTTTATTTTGAGAAAAATTCAAGTTTTCAAGCTTTTGTATGGACGTCGCCCGGATCCTGAAGTTATTCAAATTATATTTCCTAGGCTACTGCTCCAAGTTCAAGATTTCATCGAGCTAAGAAACCCACGTTAGACAGATTATTTGAGCTCGCAGTAAATTTGAAAGCCGAAGAACAGCCGACAACGAGCGACAACGCCAATTTGAGCAAAGAAATCAGTGGAGTTCGCCAAGACCCCAGCAGAAGCAAAATCAAAGTTACGGGAATAAGGCGAAGCAATGGCCGAAGAAAGATGTGTCTCCTAAATCGAGCGGCGAACGAAGGGAATTCAATAGAAGAACAAGCAAAGATTCCGAGGGCAACCAGAATAAGAAGAATTTAAACTAAGATGGATTTCTTCAAGGAAGGTGAAGAAGTCCGAAGCAGCGCAAAACCCTTCCACAATCAATTTAAACACCGTGGTCGTGAAGAATTTGAGTTTACCGAAGATTGAAGTTCTAATTAACAACATACCGGCGACGGCTCTCTTAGATACAGGAGCCCAAAGCAGCTTTATATCGGAAAGTTTTTTCAAGAAGCACCTTCGCCGTTACAGAATTTTTAGTGAAAGAGACACGGGTGTCATAGCGGCCCAAGGGGAGAAGTGTAGCTGTTTAGGCAAAGTACTCTTTTTCGTGCGTATCAACGACGAGCAGGTAAAGATTTTATTTTATATTGTGCGAAACCTGCAAACATGTATTATTCTAGGTGTGGACTTTTTTAGTTTGGCAGAAGCAAAAATTGATTTCAAAGGGGGAGAGTTGACGTTAAATATGAAACCAATAGAAACCAAGAATGATAAGCCCCCGCAGCTGGAACTGCAGCATCTACCGGCAGAAGAAAAAGAAAAAATCCAGGGCCTGGTAAGTGAGTTTTCGAATTTATTTAGTGATGTACCGGGTTTCACACAGGTCGTTAATCGCAACATAGAAACGGGGGATGCTCAGCAAGTTAGGCAAAAGCCCTACCGCTACGACAAAGTCAAAGAAGAAATAATTGAATATCATATTAAAGATATGTTAAAGAATAAAATCATCACGCCAGTTTCTAGCAGTTATGCTAGCCCAATTGTATTATGTAGGAAAAATAATGATTATCCGATTACGCACCCGAAGCGGTTGCGTTTTGCTATAGATTATCGCAAGTTAAATTCAGTTACAAAATATCCCGTATATCCGTTGCCGATAATCGAAGAAATAATTCGAAATATTTCGTCTACAAAATACATGACTACGTTAGATCTTACGAGTGGCTATTTTCAGATTGGGGTAAAACCCGAAGACGTCCACAAAACCGCGTTCATAACTAAGTCTGGCACGTACGCATTTCTTAGAATGCCTTTTGGTTTATCCGGCGCGCCGGCAACGTTCCAAAGATGTATGGACATCGTCTTAAGACCGGTCCTTGGTAAAAGCACGTTCATATATTTAGACGATATTATAATTACAAGTAGTAATCTAGAACAACACTTACAAGATTTACGAAAAGTGTTTTCATTGTTAAATGAAGCTGGTTTAAAGATAAATGCGTCTAAATGTAAATTTGCCGCAAAAGAGTTACGTTATTTAGGATTTAAAATTTCCCAAAAGGGAATCGAAACGGATCAGTCAAAAATAGTAGCCATTAGAAATTATCCTGTTCCTAAAACAGCGAAGAAATTATCGTCGTTTCTCGGGATGTGTTCATATTACCGGTCCTTCATTAAAGACTTTGCAAAAATAGCTGAGCCACTGCTAAAGTTGAAAAGAAAGAAAGCTAGGTTTTCGTGGTCAGCAGAAGCCAACTTGGCGTTTCAAAAATTGAAAGACGCATTGACTCAAGCTCCCGTCTTAAAATTTCCAGAAGGGGATAAAGGATTAGAGATTTCAGCGGACGCTTCAGATTTCGCGATTGGCGCAGTGCTTTCCCAAAATGGTCAACCCGTCGCCTTTTTCAGTCGAACATTAAATGAAACCCAGAGAAACTATTCCGCAACGGAGAGAGAAACTCTCGCAGTGTTAGCATCAGTACATAAATTTCGTGTGTTCTTTGGAAGTTCTCCAGTAACTGTATATACCGACCACGCGGCGGTCACTAAACTCTATTCTGGACAAAAATTATCACCCAGATAAATAAGGTGGGCTCTCAAATTACAGGACTATAACCTAATAATTAAACATACGCCGGGAAAAGAAAATGTTGTGGCAGATGCTTTAAGCAGAATTAACTTAGGTGAAAATGCAAGTATAATTAAGATAGCCATGCTGACATCCAAAGTATTAGATTCTCGTGAAACAGTAATAGCCGAACTCAAAAAAGATCCGGAGTTCAAAAATATATATAATTATTTGGCCGACCCTGAGAATTTCAGTCATCCGGATATTGTGCCGATAAGAAATAGGACCGCCAAACACGATACTACACAAAAAACACCCGCTGAACTGTTTCTTGGAAGAAAAATTTTGACACCCTTAGATAAACTTTTCTTTGTCCAGGAAAGGGCAGAAGAATTTAAAATAAGTGATATACAAAAGTTGATACGGAAGCGACGGGAAATATAGAAATGCCCCAGAGAAAACAAAAATTATATTATGACGAAAAGCGAAGAGGGTTCAAGTACAATGTGGGAGATGAAGTTCTGAAAATAAAACATCACTTGTCAAATACCCCAGAAGAAAAGGTGGGGAAATTTTTTCCGCGTTTTGAAGGCCCTTTCATAATTGAGAAAGTTACACAGGCAGTGGTTATAAAAAAAATTATGGACAAAGAATTACTCCGAATGTGGATCAAATCAAACCTTTTTATAACCAAAATAAAATGGCAGTATTTAAAGATTTTTTCCAGGAACCGAGGCAATCTAATAGCACGGAAGATGTACTTCAGCGAAAACAGCAGGAACCAGCTACAATGGCATCGAAAAGTCAGAAAAAGAAAGCTCCCCCTCAACAAAGTAGAAGTAAGAACCAAAAATGTGGATTCAAAAGAAAGACTGACGATGCAGGTGAGCAGACCTACGAACGGACCTACAAGCAGACCAAGAGACGAAAGCAGAATGGGCAATGAAAGCCCAATGTATCCAAGAGAACTGCGGAAACATCGGACAGGTGCCTTAGAAGCAAGCAGCCTCGGTCGCAGCCAGAGAATCAACGTCCCGAATGCAGCAGGAACCAGGAGCAGCAACGAACGAGGGCCCAGGAGCAAAGGGCCCAGTCCACCAAACGCCCAGCAGAGCAACCTCCTCCCCAGCGCAAGTATCCCAGGATACAACAACGGGATTGTAAAAGGAAAAGAGATGAACAAGCTTTCAAGGACCAACAACCAAAGTCAAGGAAACTTGCCCAAACGTCAACTTACCAAATTTCCAAGGATTGGGCCAAGAAAAGGATGGCTGACCATAACAAGATAAGTAGCATTCTTTATTCAAAAGTTTAGTTAATTTTCGAGTGTACTGCAAGTTGCAGGGTCTTGCAGTACACTCGAAAACTCAACCTCAAGCGAGGTTGAGTTTTACGCCAAGTGGGCGATAAGTTCTTATCGTGAAAGAAAAATGTTTTTGTTAAAAAGAATTTGTAATTCTTAAAGACTTAAAATTACTTAATGTTTGTAAAATAGATGCTTAAGCATTGTATATAGATTAATTTTGTAAAAGCAATGAATTGCTGAAAAGAAAAATGTTAACTAAATGATTTTGTATGATGCTTTGTCGAAAGACTTCTAAAAGGTCCAGAATGAAAAATCGGAAAATTGAAGAACACGATTTTGTCTATGGACTATTATTTCAGTGTACTGTGACATTTCAGGAAAGTACCTTGAGAAAGGAATAGGAAGCACTTGCTGTAAGCTTAGAAATTTAACCTACATTTGTATTTCATGACTGCTATGAAATTGTTAAAGTGTTATAAAATGTAACAAATAATATTATGCTAGCAATGCACGTTAAGTGCAATATCAATGTGAATTATATGTGCAAACTGCGAATTGTATGCATGAAAAGTTAAAGTTTGAGTAATTTTAGAATGCAAGTGTTAAATAGGCTCTCCACCAAATACACTTAAAGTGTTAGACATAAAGCTAGTGAGAACCTCAGGTTTAGCTGGTTATAGGGCGTCTTTTGAGGTCTCGTATGTCAAGTCCTAACTAATGTTAGTCGATTGTAGGTGGAATTTTGAACACCCCCGAACACAAAAAAAAAAAACCGCAATGGCAGTTTGCTTTTCATCCAACATCGGCGAGAGAGTATTGGGGGAAGAATTTAATTGTGCTTGAATGATAATGTGTGTGTGCGAATTTACATGGGTAAAAATAAAGAATTGTACCTAGAAATTACTGTTATTATGTTGTACTAAAATTCCTTTCCTTCCAGATTTTGCTGGAAGGAGTAAGACTTGGAGAAAAAAAAATATTGAAGACTGTTGTTCAAGCAAGTTTCGTCTGGATATTTCACAAACAGATATTGCCTTGTAAGAGTTGGCCTAAGTTTAGAAGAGTGAAATTTTGACTATTTGTTTAGAATTGCGAGTTTCAACATGGTCCGTTTGGACCACAGTAGTTTAACTACCGCAATTCTGGCGGGAAGTATGTAAGGTTTTAGTTAAACTAACAAAGTTTTATTTTAATTTAAATCTTTCTATCTCTTCTCTGTTTCAACTTCCCGTCAGAAGAAGCGCGCGTTTTCAGCTTATGCTAATTTGAAGTAGAGCCAAGTACTATTTAAACCAGAGGTAGAAATCTCTCAGTGTGAGAGAGCTTTTAGTCTCAGATCACGGTCATTCTGTTCGACGTTCGCCTGACCAGCTAGCAGATAATTTCTAAGCCATAGTGCTTACTACGTGATTGCATATTGAAATAAATTGAAGTACGCTAGTATTAGTATTTCTTGCTACGCACCATTTAGTTAGAGGCCAACTCCGCGAAGAGCTCTGTGAGCAAATATCAATTAAATTTCTATTTAGCTTTACCGCGTTTTAGCTCTGTGAGGAAGGTTTAATTAAATTTCTATTTAGCTTAGTTTAAATTTATCTGATTGTTCATTTAGACCCAAGTGTGGTCCTTTTACTTTCTGTATCCCTCCCGAGTTGGGAAGTGTGTAAATAATATTGATTTAATAAAAGAGGATTTTAAATCCCTTTCAAGTACAGTTATTCTTCAGCACAGTATCTACACCAGAACATAGCTGATTTCAGCTCCCTGTTCCAGATCAGGACTTTAGGACTTTAAGGAGTTACTTCAAAATGTTTACCAAACACATGCACAGAACACTCAGTGCTGACAAATGGTTTAAGGATGTATAAACTTATGTGAGATTTATAAACAATTTATTTGCATACATTCACACGTATTTTGTAAAATTAATACATACACATCCCTTACATTAGTTGATATCATACGACATATACAAAATTCGTTTAATTAAAATAGCGGATGAGTAATTTTTACTCCTTTGAAAGAATTATTGTAAAATGCAAATTAGTGGAAAATTATTATTCAGGTATGATCAGAATCCTATTACAACAATGAATGTATGCATGTATGCATAAGCTGTATATATTTTTCTGTAAAATAAACTGTTAATCTGGACAACTGCATAATTTTATCTCAAGATGCTTTTTGAGTTAGGACTACTTAATATGCATTTATGTTTGTGAAAATCGCAACACCATGGATGAATTAATGCACGTTGAGCCAAACTTACGTGAAATGTAAAGCGAGGTAAGACATACAAATGAATAGAATTACAAAGGGAATGGAATTACATTTTTGCATGAAATGATAACTGAATGAAGGACTCTAAAGTTGTGTTGAAATGTGCTTATATTCCTCTGTCTGTGGTAAACGTTTAACTTGTGGTCAGTATGCCTCGTCAGCAGTGGAGGGTGCTATACCAACAACTAACTTTGCTTGAACGAGGTCGTATCCCCTATATGCGAGAGTGTCGACTTTCATGACAAACAATCGCAGACCGCACGCAGCACAATGCCACAACATTGATGTATGTTTGGAAGAAATGGACAGAGAGAACCAAACAAGGCGAAATCGTGGCAGTGGGGCTCACAATAACAAAATGGCACAGGACGACAAATACCTCATCCGCATGCCTGTGATGGATTGTACAGTATCTTCTCGTACGTTAGTACAATGCTAGAGCACAGTTACAGGTGTTGTATTATCTAGCTCCACGGTTCGTCGCTGTCTGCTGGAACATGAACTGCATGCAAGGGTTCCTCTACGCAAAATTTCTCTGTCGTTGAGTGACAAACTCCTCCGACTTTAGTGATCACTGCAATGTAGTGCCCTGTGGCAACAAGTTATTTTCTCCGATGAATCTCGCTACAATCTGGAGTACAATGATGAAGGAATATGCATCAGACGTTACAGAAGGTAACATCTGCTCCCATAGTGTGTTATCTGGCATCATACCGCACAAATGCCTGGCCCCATGGTGCAGATTGTGGGCAACCTCAACAGTGAATACTACATAAAGGAATGTTGTGAAATCAGAGGTCCTTCCCATTCTTTCACATATTCCTGACGCTGTGTTTCAGCA
>KK116327.1:50857-65045 GCA_000611955.2 Stegodyphus mimosarum
AAAATAAAAGAGCGCGTGCATTTAATGCTTAATAAATAAATATCTCGTAATTACTGTTGCCATCCAGAAAAATCTAGAAAAATCGTGATTGTTCTACTGATAATTAAAAAAAGCTTATAAAAGCCGAGGTGAAACACCTCATCTCAGTTAGTTGTTGTTGTTGTTGCTGTTATACTTGTAGCTGTAAAAAGCGAACTGCTGTTTGTTTACTTAATGCTGTATTCATTGTAGCGATTTCGCTGTGAGATAGAATTATTTTATCTGTTTTTAACTGAGTTTTTGCTAAACTTTTGAGATATTGGGCGAAGATCTGTGAAGAAATATTTCTGCATTTTAATTTATTTCTTGTGGAAAGAATAAATTTTTGTTAACTTTTTAACGACTTGTGCATTCAATATATAACGAACCCGTACGCACGTAACAATTTTTGGTGTCAGAAGTGGGTTTTTTTTAATGCCATTAACTAGAGCAATGGAAGAACAATTAAGGCAATTCATGGCAGCCTTTGCTGCATTTAAAGAAGAAATTAAAGCTGGCCAAGAATCTGTTAAAGATGAAATGAATTCTGTTCAAGAAAAGATGGAGAAATCTGTTAAGGAAGAAATGAAGGCTGTTCAGGAATCTGTCAAAGATCACATGAAAACGGTTCAAGAGATAAAATTGGGTCAAGAATCCGTTAAGGAAGAAATGATGGCTGTTCAGGAATCTGTTAAAGATCAGATGGAAACGGTTCAAGAGATGAAATTAGGTCAAGGATCCGTTAAGGAAGAGATGAGAGCCGTTAAAGCAAGTCAAGAAGAAATGAAAAAGGAAATTACTTGCATAATAGAAAATAAATTTGAGACTATGGAAGGCAGAATAGACGCGGTTGAAAATAAAGTTTCTTCTGTCAAAGAACAAATAGAAGAGAGAGTTTCTGCCGTAGAACAACAAATCGATTACAGAGTTTCTGCTGTGAAAGAACAAATTCAAGAAAGAGTTTCTGCAGTGGAACAACAAATTGATGACAAAGTTTCCGCAGTTGCCAAAGAAGTTGATACTTTAA
Source organism: Stegodyphus mimosarum (assembly GCA_000611955.2). NCBI lineage: Eukaryota > Metazoa > Arthropoda > Arachnida > Araneae > Eresidae > Stegodyphus > Stegodyphus mimosarum. The sequence goes on from KK116327.1 coordinate 51,903, forward strand.
AGAAATTCGTAGCGACGGCAGGAAGCAATTCGGATACTTTTAAATTCCTAGCCATGCCTGCGCATCCTTCTCTGAAGCTATCGACATATGATGGGAAGACCTCCTGGCAAGTGTATAAGACACAATTTTCTATAGTTGCGGAAGCAAATGGATGGGATTCCCAAGCTAAGGCCTGTCACCTTGCGGCTTCTCTGAGAGCAGACGCAGCGGATATCCTTCAGACTCTTCCCGAAAACAAAAGGCTAGATTTCGAAGCTCTGTCCGGCGCATTGGAGCTGCGTTTTGGAGAGAAGTGTTTAAAAGACTATAGCAGGCTTCAGTTAAAATCTCGTCAACAGAAGCCTACGGAAACACTTCAGGAGCTCGCCACGGATGTTGAAAGGCTGTCCCACCTCGCCTTTTCGGAGTGTCCGACAGAAACAAGAGAAATTCTGTCACTGCAATACTTCATCGACGGCATCCGGGATCCTGAAATACAGAAAGCACTGCGAATGGCTGATGTGAAGGACTTAAAAAGCGCTCTAGTGTACGCCATGAAGTTCGAAGTAGCTCAGCAAGCAACTCGTAAAGGTCAACACCCACTCAGAGCTGTGCGAGTCCAAGAGCCAGTGGATCAGTTGATGGCTCGTTTAGATGATTTAACAAGACAAGTGAATGCCTTGCAGCGGAATATCGGTGATAAGAAACCGACAGTAAAGTGCTGGAACTGCGGTACTTTAGGGCACATGCGAAGGAACTGCCGAATATTCAAGAGCTCGGAAAATAAGACGGACGATATAAACAGAAAATTAAATGCCATGAGATGGAAAAGTAATGACAAAGAACCAAAATGCTGGAACTGCGGAGCTGAAGGCCACCTACGAAGGAACTGCAGAACACCCCAGAGCACGGAAAGTAAGATCATTTCCCAGCAACGACGCAAGAAGCAAATTAATGATCATATCGCGGAGCAGAGTTTGAGCGATAGTGAACAACCCCGTTTTAAAGCGCTCAAGATTTCTGCAGTGTGTGGCAAGAGTAATGGACTATCCATTAATGGGCATATCGACGGAGTTCCTTGCAGTATGATCATTGATACAGGAGCTAATGTTACCATAATTCGGAAGGATTTAGCTCAAAAATTTAAGGAAAAACTGATTTGGACGCCATCCTGTGTTACTCTCCAGACTGCGTCAGGCGAGAAAATTGATGTAGAAGGAAAGTTAAATGTGAACATCACCTTTGGAAGTGCCACCTACCATCACACAGCATATGTGGCGGATATTACAGACCCCTGCATACTAGGATTGGACTTTTTAAGGAAATATAATTTTTCCTTAGACTTCAAAAACAACAAACTGTTTTCAGCGTTTGAGGCCATGACTATCGATCCTCAGAAAGGATCTTCACCACGAAACGCCGACGTGTCGTCTGAAAGACCCTGCTCAGAAAGTTGCCGAAATCATACTGAGATCGAAGAGAAACCCGAGACTACCAGCAATTCTCCAGCCCAGATGCTCATCGGTCGTGATCTTCGTCTGCCTTGTGATTTCTTATCTGACCGCCTTGCAGATGCGCCTTCATCGCCTGAGGAATACATCCAAGATGTCCAGGCCCGGTTTGAAGTGAAGCACCGTTCTGCACGAAAGCGAGTCAGCTTGGCGACGAACAAGATGAAGACCCGCTACGACACGAGAGCTACTGGACATCGTTTCAACGAAGGAGACAAGGTGTGGTTATGGAATCCGACTCGTCGAAAAGGACTTTCTCCAAAACTACAGTCACCTTGGGATGGTCCTTACACAGTCCTAAACAGGCTGAACGACGTCGTGGTTCGGATCCGTAAGTCATCGAACTCTAAACCTAAAGTCGTTCATTATGACAGGTTAGTTCATTACTATGGCCATAGTACGTAGTGTATATAATTGTAAATAGTAATGTACATAGGATAAGACCATGGTCCTATTTGTATTTCGTATTTGATTTGTATTTGTTAAGTAGTAGTATTTGATAAGTATTTGTGATTAATAGCATTTGTATTTGATAGTATTTATACTTAGTATTTGAATTGTATTACGCGTTGGATAGAATTTAATTTGCTGAAAGTCACTTATTTTAATTATTTTTTATTTTGTTATCATAAAGTAATGTTTATTATAGCACTGATGGTTTAGTTGTAAGTTTGGCTTCCTGTCCAGGGATTGTACTGCCCGGGACGTGCAGTCCTTGGGAAGGGGGCAATGTTACGAATTTCACATTTATTTGGCTATTTATTTAGAATTGTAATTAGATTTGCTTCATGTTGCCTTAGCAACGCAGACGATTTTTGAAGAGAAAGCTACGTCGAAAAAAAAATAGCAATAAAATTAAAAGAACGCGTGCATTTAATGCTTAATAAATAAATATCTCGTAATTACTGTTGCCATCCAGAAAAATCTAGAAAAATCGTGATTGTTCTACTGATAATTAAAAAAAGCTTATAAAAGCCGAGGTAAAACACCTCATCTCAGTTAGTTGTTGTTGTTGTTGCTGTTACACTTGTAGCTGTAAAAAGAGAACTGCTGTTTGTTTACTTAATGCTGTATTCATTGTAGCGATTTCGCTGTGAGATAGAATTATTTTATCTGTTTTGAACTGAGTTTTTGCTAAACGTTTGAGATATTGTGATATTGTGCGAAGATCTGTGAAGAAATATTTCTGCATTTTAATTTATTTCTTGTGGAAAGAATAAATTTTTGTTAACTTTTTAACGACTTGTGCATTCAATATATAACGAACCCGTACGCACGTAACAATATGTTTTTCCATTCGGGGCTAATACATATAAATTCCTGGCTTTGGATACACGCGAACAAGCAACATATAGTTGACCATGGGAAAAGTATGACTTTTCCAAATGCACCCCAGCTGCCTGTAATGTTTCCCCTTGAGCTTTGTTAATAGTAACAGCAAAATTAAGTTTGATTGGAAATTGCAGTCTTTTAAAGTGAAATGGTAGGTCAGAGGGAGTATTGGGGTTCGAGATATGATAACAATTTCCCCTTTTCCTACACCTATTAAAATAGTGGCACCGATTAAATTCTGCCCTAATTGTGTGATCCGAAGCCTTGTTCCATTGCACAGTGGAGGTGCATCTATACTTCGCATAAACATAACTGGTACATTTAGTTTCAATTGGAGTTTACGTGAGGGTACACCTGATAGCTCTAGTGAATTTAAAAACTCAGTAGGATATGAAGTGCTTTGTTCTGTATCCATGATTGTATCTATTGACAAATACTCTTATATTTTCCCCTGCATCTCTTTCAAAATGTCAATGTTGATTTTGTTTACGATTTCCTTTGTCGGCGTTAGAATTGCTCTTGCACATAACCAGTGATCACTATTTCAATTTTCTTGAAAGTGGGGGTAAACTTTAGCAATAAGCTCCACATCGTTTTCTACCAAATTATAAAATTCCATTGAAAGTGAAATATGACTTTCAGCGTCTGTTTCGAAACATCCATCGCCAATTTTCAATAGTGTCTTTGCTTAATTCCCTGAATCTACATCATTATGAAAATGCACTCTCATATTTCTTTTAAGACTGAATTTTTCAACTTTCGCCCATACACTTGATGATTTGAGACAGTCTCTGATTTCATCTGTAGGTGTACCTCTCTGGATTACCGGCAGAGTGTGTCGGAAATCACCAGCCAATAAAACTACCATTCCTCCCATAATATCTGTACTGTCTCGCAAATCCTGAAGAGTTCGGTTTAATGCTTCTATAGCGTTTTTGTGAGACATCGTACTTTCATCCCATACTAAAAGCTTACATTGTTGTAGCATCCTACTTCGAGAACTATTTTTACTGAAATTGCAGATGAGCGAATGTTCCTGCGCAAGATTCAAAGGCAATTTTAAAACGGAATGGGCAGTATGGCCGTTGTTCAATAGTGTAGCAGCTATACCAGGAAGCCACAACAACCGCTATTTTCTGGTCTTTTCTGACGGACATTAATAATAAATTTAGCAAAGACTTTTTCCCGGTTCTTCCAGAAGCGTCGAGAAAGAAAGGTGCACCATTCCCGGATTCTATTTTAAGTACCACCTGATGGAACACGTGACTTTGTTCTGGAGGTAACTGAGGGACCAATTCTGCTACTTGCTGCTACAGTGCAATGAAATTGCAATTTAATTCTCGAGCAATTTCATTATTAAAGTAATTTTCGTCTGATCGTCGTGGACTAAGCATTCCAAAATCTCGAAGCTTCTTCCCCACCATTGTCAAAACCTTGTTTTCAATTATGATCAGTGCTTCGTTATATATGTGCTCATTAAAAGTCATATGTGCATGTACTCTTTGCAGTTGTCACAAAATATCTTCCGCCAAATCCTTCTTGTACTTATCCCATAAAGTGTGAGAATTAGAAAGGCAGCAAGATGGCATAAGGGTTGCATAAAGTTTCCTGATTTTATCTGGTGATCGACATTATACAGCTTCTTCCATAGATCGTTCCAATGATTATCATTCTCTAACAGACCCTGAGCTTTACATACTTCTCTATAAGTTCGACATTCTAGACTATTAACACTTTTAAGTTCCTTAAACTAGTTGGACCTCGAACATGATGAAATAAAATGCGCAGACAAAAACATTTAAAATTCGTTACATGGACGGTGTAGACACGACCAAGAGCTTCCGATGATTTAACCCCTGGCCAATTTTCAACAGGCGTACTTTGAACGCGACGTTGCCATTCTTTTTCTGAGTTGTCCCATGTATAATAACGGGGAATTTTGGAATACAATAATCTTTTCACAAAAGGATTTGTCTGGCAAAGCCGGAAAAAAGCGGTCAGTGTGGTTTTAGGAGGAAATAAAATTCCTTCTTAATAATTATTCTCATTAAAAAAACAGGCTGTCCATTTTCTAAATGTACGGCAAGAGGTATAACAGTCGTTTATCTTTTATGTAATGGAAAACCAAGAAGCCGCCACGCTGCCTCATTCCTAATGACATATCGCCCTGCTTGATAGGTTTCTATTTCATTCAGAGGCTGCAACACATCTTCCTTACGCAGATTGAAGATCGTCTTTGGCTCCCTTTATTGATATATATGCAAATATATTTAATCACACGAACAGAGTTGCAGGCTTCAATAGTATGCCAACATTAAATAATTTACATAGAACGGGTGAATATTGCACAACCCAGCTATTATCAAGTCTTGACTACCCCATTGCGAGTTTTAATCGTAACTGTTCTACCACCATCTTCGGATGCTCTTCGTCTGTATAAACGGTAACCCTTATCATTGTGTACTGTTCCTTTAGTAGCTCCCGGGGGAACATTTTCGCACATTTGCCATTTTTCATGCAAGGTGATGCTGGATTGTGAGCTTCACAGGGACGATGAATCATGTTTTTTATTAGGATCTCGTGCAAATTCTTATCTAGTTCTGGATCCGAGATTTCGGCACTTATAATGTTATCTATTTGGTTGGATCGCAGATTTTCTTTTAACCAAATAAGAATGTGCACATGTGGCAGACCTCTTTTCTGCCATTCAATGGAGTACATGTGGCACTGAACGTTTTCAAATACTTTTCCTTTTGTTATTACATTAATGATCTTTTGAACTTTCAAACGAAACACGCGGGCAACTATGTCATGTCGATCAGTGACTCTTTGTCTATGCATAAGCTCTTCTATTATTTCTTTCCTTGAAGGATTGCAGGTAAAAATTCCAAATAGGTCAGGTCTACCGTAAGTGCGTGCCTAGGCGAAAGCGTCTTGTGTGCATTCATGTAGATAGCGGGAAATGTTCACAAAAGTGGAGGAAAGAATAACCTTCTTGCCAAAGTCGTTAGGGCTAATATTACCATCTGTGCTAATCGCATCTTGTACGTGAATGTAATTTTCAACTCGTAGTTGTGTCTGGTTTAAAGAAATGTAACGAAGACGTTCGCTTTCTACTTTGATACACATGTATACAAAGAATTAATGAAAAAGCTGCCTCGACCGCGGAAGGAGGTTGAAATCATTCTCTCGAAGCATCATGTGATAGACGTAAAAATCCATGCAGGAAACGTTTTTATTGGGAATTGGCTGTTTTGTAGTTGGATTAATCTGTGAAATATGAAAATGGTATCCCAATTACCCTTTACTGAAAATTAATATGGGCTTTAAAGCATCGTAAAATTTATGAGTATCTGCTACGTGAGTGAGTGTATTATCATGTGCTCGTAACACTATATCCCGTGGAGAGCATGGGTCGCCAGGAACCAAGACAGCAACTACATTAATTGTGGGTGCATTATAGCGCCTCTCATGTTTGCCAAGTGGAGTTCGATCAGCATGTGTCTTTATAAGCATCTTGAGAACAGTTTTCTATTGCAACTTTGAAGGTATTTATCAAAATGCTGTGGTCATGTAACATTCTTTGAATTTTCAGTACTATATCTCTCTCGGCTCCATCACAGCACATTCCTGCAGCTTCATCTTTCCATTTTAAAGCATCCGAAAACTGTTATTTTTACTCATCGAATCGAAAACAATAATTGGATGATTATGGTAATCAATTGAAGGCTCGTATTGAAATCCAGAATCATTAAATACGGACCAATTGTTATGCATGAAATTTCGCCGGTGTTCGGTTTGCATTTCTGCATGAACGATTCTTCTCGCCTGCAATTGTTCTGGAGTATCTCTCGAACTAATAACTGCCAGTTGTTGAACTTGTTCTTCCAAGCGAATCTGTGTTTGAAGAGGCGTTTCAATACCTCTCAAAGCAGTTTGATGTTCATTTGTTCTTTCAAGCGGATCTGCGGTTGAAGAGCTGTTTCAGCAGCTCTGGAAGTAGCTTGTTCTTCTAAGCGAATTTGTGTTTAAAGAGGCTTTTCAGCAGCTCTCGAAGCAGCTTGTCGTTCAAGTTGTTCTGTCAAGCGGAGTTGTGTTTGCAGAGGCGTCTCAGCTGCTCTCATAGAAGCTTGACGGGAAGTTTTGGCCTCTAATCTTTCTTGTCTTTGAGAAGTTGTTTCATCAGTTCTCAAAACAGATTATCGCCTTGCTTGCTCTTGTCTTCTTAATTCTGCATGTACGGCAGATTCTTGGGATCGAGCAATTTTTGCTGCCCGGGCCCCAGATGAATTCCTAGACATGCTAGATTTAAGTTTTCGAGGCATTTCGAAAACGAAAAAAAACTGTAAAAATTTAAACTGTCCTTAAATAAGTTTCAACTCCACGTGAATTTTAAAAATACATGTATCGCCACGAAATCTAGTCAAACTGCTGGGTATATTTCCTAATGACTGAAAAATTTTTGTGAAAAAAGAGCCAAAAGCCGAAAATCCTGAAGGATTTTAAATAATAAATTGAATTAAACAAATGAAATTTAATAAAAACTTAATAATAAATGCTACGCTTTCACGCCTTAATTACTTAACCGATCATCATGAGTTTTCAAGAAATATTTTTGATATATTAGAAAAGGTTATAGGCTATAAAATGTTTGCGTGGTTTAAGTCAAGCACTTGCGCGCGCAGACAAACTTTTACATCGTTAAAGTTATCATTATGAAACTGTCAACATTTAATGTTTATACAAGGAAAATCATTTTAAGCTATAAAAACCTATTATATAGTTTAAGTTTCAACAGATAAGTTACGTTTTACAGCCTGTAACCTTTTCTAATATATCAAAAATGTTTCTTGAAAATTTCATGATGATCGGTTCAATAATTAAGGCGTGAAAGAGGAACAAACAAACAAACTCACATTCGCATAATGTTAGGATAGTTACAAAATAATGAAATAATTTGATCCAGTCTTTTGAAATTAACAGAATATATGGTATTAATCAACTATACAATCTTCTGATGCATATTTTTACTTTGTTAAAAGAACATTAATGTAAAGATTGCTATAACCCTCGTAAAAACAAATTTCTAAAACACATCATCTTGGAGATTAAATAGCAGACATACTATAAAATGAAATAAAATAACTGGAAATGCAATACAATAAAATATGCAAAACTATGTCACAAATATTGTCAGCAGCCTGCTTATTTCATCTGGCTTTGGCAAGTGAATTTCTGACGAATTTTGTTTTCATGCTGAAACAGAATGAGCATGGTCTTTTCTGTACTGCGACTGATTCTTACCTTTAGTCATGAAATTATGTCATGTCTCATTACAATGTATGTTGTTTTATCCAAGCCCTGCCAATGAGGGATTACTGTATCCCCGCCTCAAACTTTAGAGTGCTGAAATTTGTTTTAAATATTGACGTAATTTCCAACTTTCTCAATACATTAATAGATATAGCTCTCTCGTAGTTTATAAGGGATTTGTTCATGTAGTGATCGTTCTTTTCTTACTTACAAAGACAAAAACCCTTAAATACCTTGTAAGGTTTATCATACGTTTTCTAACAGTTATTTTAAGTTTTGTATCCTTCTTATCTTACTCTAATTTCAGCTTACAATTTCCTACCAGAATGTGAATTCAGAAACGCAGATAATGCAAATGAGAATCAGTACTATTTAAGTCGTGACTTAACCCACTTCACCAGAGAGAAAGTCTGATTTCCTGACTAGCGAGCGTTTGCCTTCTGGCCACATCTCTCTTAGCTGTTACTACGCTCGGCCATATCTAGGCCCTTGCTAGGCCTCGCCGATTCAATTAATACTTAGGGGCCAACTAGTTATATTCTGATAGCTTCGGCTATATTTTCTTACGAGCTTTAGTTAAGTTAATTTTAGTTCAAATTATTAATATTTAAGTTCAAGCCCGAGTGGCGGCTTTATTGTAAAGTTCCAAGCCGGAACTGATTGTAAATACATTGAATAATAAAGGGTTTTAAACCCTTCTTAAGTCTTACGTGTTCTGTTCACACTTAAGCGATTATTCGCTTGTAAAGTGCTCGTGGGGTTAGAAGCTAGAACTAAAGATTTAAAGAGTTGAACCCTACAATTGGCGCCCGAAATTGTTCTTAACGAACTATGTCGTTGGGTACGGAAGAATTTTTGTTGACCCCTCCAACCTTTCAGTTCCCTCAAGCACAACCCAACCCGATGGAGGGATTTGGATTCCTTTTAGAAACTATGAGAGCGGTGATGAAGCCAGCAGCAACATTCGACGGCAGAGGATTCGCAATGACCTTCCTGGAACAGCTAGATCTACATTTTATGTTATATCCTGTGAACCAGCCACAGAGAATAATCATCGCGACGACGAATTTAAAAGGTCAAACCCTCAGCAGGTACAAGAATATTGGCAAAAATTTGTTGAGGGATCCAAGATCCGAAACTTATACTTGGGAGAATTTTAAAAATTCCCTATTGAAAGCATTTCCCGTCATCAAAGACCGCGCGAAACTCGATTCAGAGTTGTATAGTAAATACCAAAGTAATGGGGACGACTTAATGGATTTCATCTTAAGGAAAATTCATATTGTCAAATTATTATATGGGAAAAGGCCCGATAATGAAATCATCGAAATAATTTTGCAGAGGTTGCTGAGGTTGAGAATACAGGACTTCCTGAAACTGAGAAATCCGCAAACGCTGTAAAATCTATTTGAATCAGCTGTTAAATTTCAGAGTAGGCGAACGGCGGAAAACGCGCGGGCGAAGAATTCTATGCAGTATTCAAGGTTTCATAATTAAACGAAACCTCAAGTTCAGCAGAATTCCTATTGACAAGAGGGAAAGGTAAGGAAGCCTGATACAAGGAAAGCCGATCAGAACAAAGAATGGCGGAATAAAAAGCAATTGGAAAAAGGGAGCGAAAGAAAGGATTTAAACTAATCACGGTGACTAGGAAGAGACAATTAGTTCCGACTTGAAACTTTACATAAAACCACCACTCGGGCTTGAACTTAAAGAATAATAATTTGAACTAAAACTAGCTTAAATAAAGGTCTTAAGGAATATAGCCGAAGCTATCAGAATCTAACTAGTTGATCCCTAAGTATTAATTGAATCGGCGAAGCCTAGCAAGGGCCTAATATGTGGCCGAGCGTAGTAACAGCTAAGAGAGATGTAGCCAGAAGGCAAGCGCTCGCTAGTCAGGAAATCAGACTCTCTCTCTTGAAGTCGGTTAAGTCACGACTTAAATAGTACCCATTCTCATTTGCATTATCTGCGTTTCTGAAATTATATTCTGGCAGAAAATTGTAAGCTGAAGTTAGAATAAGATAGAAAAGATACAAAACTTAAAATAACTCTTAAGTAACATAATGTAAACCTTACAACCTATATAGATCACACTGAACCTTTGGTCTTGTAATTTTTTAATTTTATGCCAGCTTAACACAAGAACTGACGAATCACGTGAAGCAAACACGAACTGACTTTCATTCTATGATTTCATAGAGTCAACTGCATGCTCAACTTCTCCAATTATTTATAGTCTAAAGAGTAGTAGAGAGTAGCATAAGAACAGAGGTTAAAATTACTGTCAAGTAGAAATGAAGATGTTTTATTAGATATTGTAATATTAACATTATTATGCATACTTAGTGGAAAGAAGATTTGTGTGAAATAAATAACACCATGAAAGTTAACTGAAGTTTATTCATGATTACTTTTAATTTGTTACGTTTTTATTGTAACAGGATCCTTTAGAAATTAAATTATTTGCACAATATTCTCTTCTTAATTTCAGATCCTAAAATTAGTTAAAAAAAGAGAAATTTCGCAACAAAACATTCTAGCACCCTGCAATGAGCCGTTTTTTCTGCTTACGACTCTGCAGTTGGGAGACAGATAACGATGTTAGACATGTCTATACTGACACACTACACCAACGGTGTCGTGAATTGTCCTCTAATAAATTACATGCATAATGTTGGTTTGAGGTAGGCATAAAAATTGTATTCTCTAAGAATAATCTACTTCTAATAAAAAAACACATTATATGTAGAATAGATAAAAAGAAAACTTTATGAGATACATTCCGCAAGAAAAGAAGAGGGGAAAAATAGTCACGTGGTTTAAGAACAACAATCTCTTCACGTCCGCAGTCTATAGCCGATGTACCACTAAAATTAATAGATTTTTCTAATTTAGAAATTTACAGCTATTGTGAAAAATTAAAAAGTACTCTTGGAAGTTATTTCTCTTTTCTTGATGTTAATAAAAAGGTCTTCTCTTGTTCAAGGAAAAGCAAGTTAATAACATTTGTTTTAAAGTAATGCCAGATAGTAAGGTACTTGTAGCAAGCTGTGTTAAGGCAGAAATGAAGAAAACAATTAATTATAAAACGTCTGTGGAAATTTCTGCAGAAAATGAGGTAAGATTCATAAATTTTCTTTTATGCACAATACTTACCAATATTCTTTTTTTACTTTATTAGGAATGTTAAGTGTATATCAATAGTTGAAAAATATTCCCGAGACCTTGAATAATGTTTTTCAGACTGTACAATGTAAATATTTGTTAATAGTTCATGAATAATGGTTCTAAATTATTGAAATAGTTGAATTCATGAAAGATCTGCTTATTTGCAGAAACATTAACACCAAGCCAATTTTCTCTTATTAATTACAGTGCCATAGAACATGCTACACCACTAAATTTTTATTAATTTCATCACGTTGTGTTTTAATAATGTGACTGTTATAATCAAGTTTTAATCAATACGCATAAATGCAGTATATTTTATCGCGTTTTACTATAAAATAAAGAAATATCTATGACCAAAAATTATTAATTTCACAGCTAGAATTACAGCGAACTCAGTTGTGCAAATCCATACAATTTTCTTTTTGACATTTATACTGTAATATAAAAAATACATGTTAATCAGAAGTTTATGCTATCTGTAGATTAAGAGTCAGTTATGAACAATTAAATTTCAAGGGGTACAAAATTATGTATTAATTTTGAACTGTGTATAATATAATATCACTATCGTCACATAGTTTTAGGGCAACTGTATTTATAATGTTCCAGACATTTGATTCTACCTCTTTGAAAACCATCTTGTGCTTGTCAGGCTGATAAAATTGGGACTTAAAATTATAATAGTAATTATAATTTTCTTTTCAGTGTAGAACAACAACATACATGAACATTATTTTATGCATTTCGTTTTGCAGTGTGCAGAATTATTATTGCAAATGATTCATGAGATTTCAAAAAAGTACAGGAAATAATTTTTAAAATAAAGTTAATTAATACTATATGAAATCAAGAAGAAAGCTTTAAAATTTTACCGATAAAACTATAAATGATCAATGTGTGTTTTGGTTTTATGATGTTCATAGAAATGAGTATCCCAATCCTCTCAACATGTATTGCAACTGTTTCTTTAGAAATGCTTGGCCATCTGAAGTTGTTGCCTTTATATAGGCAAGTATTATTCTTGAACTGTCAATACCATCTCATATTCTGGTGGCTTGTTGGAATATACTGTTGCCGAATATCCGAATTTTCACCACATCTACCACAGCAAAAGCTTGTTTGTTGACATTAGCGGATAATCTTTGGAATATGGTAACAGGTAGTTTGGCGACATTTTGGTTAGGCGTAGCTAAGATTTTAAGCTAATTTTTATTAATTTAATGTATATGGTTATTTATACTTTAATTAGTGTTTTTTAATTAAATGATAGTCATTTTGTGCATTCTGCGTTTGCAGCATTTTGCAATCCATTTCAGTACAAGTAAACCTGCATGGAAAATAAGTTAAATATTTGACACTAAGTATTTGCAATCATTTATGATGTTTGCCTTATAAATTCGCAGGTGACTTTTATAATGGATAATTTAGAGGGAAAAGAAAATTAATGCTTGCATATTTTATTTATTTTATACGTGCAAATGTTCATCCTTGGAAAGGGTATATGCAAACTGAACATATAAAAGCTTGCATAGTATACATACTTTTTTGCGATTAAGTAATTTCATATATGTCTTTTTCATTTTTGTGTCCGACTTCAAAGATTCACAAAATTTTCCTGCATTTTTGTGCAAATTTTTCTAATTTATGAGAAAAATTATTTACATGTTTCATATATAAATTTGCCCTGTAAAAACAAATTTCTGTGCACGTTTGTTCCACTACTTTCCGGAAAATTCCGATCGTGATTTTAGCTAATAAGCACTTAGAAACAATTTCGCACCTAATCTTCGTCATAATTAAGCACTTTTGTTCCATAAAAATTCTAGCATAA
>KK116327.1:66360-90815 GCA_000611955.2 Stegodyphus mimosarum
AAGTTTATGCTATCTGTAAATTAAGAATTAATTTTGAACAATTAAATTTCAAGGGGTACAAAATTATGTATTAATTTTAAACTGTGTATAATATTAATATCACTATCGTCACATAGTTTTAGGGCAACTGTATTTATAATGTTCCAGACATTTGATTCTACCTCTTTGAAAACCATCTTGTGCTTGTCAGGCTGATAAAATTGGGACTTAAAATTATAATAGTAATTATAATTTTCTTTTCAGTGTAGAACAACAACATACATGAACATTATTTTATGCATTTCGTTTTGCAGTGTGCAGAATTATTATTGCAAATGATTCATGAGATTTCAAAAAAGTACAGGAAATAATTTAAAAAATAAAGTTAATTAATAAATACTATATGAAATCAAGTAGAAAGCTTTAAAATTTTATTGATAAAACTATAAATGTTCAATGTGTGTTTTGGTTTTATGATGTACATAGAAATGAGTATCCCAATCCTCTCAACATGTATTGCAACTGTTTCTTTAGAAATGCTTGGCCATCTGAAGTTGTTGCCTTTATATAGGCAAGTATTATTCTTGAACTGTCAATACCATCTCATATTCTGGTGGCTTGTTGGAATATACTGTTGCCGAATATCCGAATTTTCACCACATCTACCACAGCAAAAGCTTGTTTGTTGACATTAGCGGATAATCTTTAGAATATGGTAACAGGTAGTTTGGCGACATGTTAGTTAGGCGTAACTAAGATTTTAAGCTAATTTTTATTAATTTAATGTATATGCTTATTTATACTTTAATTAGTGTTTTTTAATTAAATGATAGTCATTTTGTGCATTCTGCGTTTGCAGCATTTTGCAATCCATTTCAGTACAAGTAAACCTGCATGGAAAATAAGTTAAATATTTGACACTAAGTATTTGCAATCATTTTTGATGTTTGCCTTATAAATTCGCAGGTGACTTTTATAATGGATAATGTAGAGGGAAAAGAAAATTAATGCAATTTCTTGCATATTTTATTTATTTTATACGTGCAAATGTTCATCCTTGGAAAGGGTATATGCAAACTGAACATATAAAAGCTTGCATAGTATACATACTTTTTTGCGATTAGGTAATTTCCTATATGTCTTTTTTTACCGACTTCAAAGATTCACAAAATTTTCCTGCATTTTTGTGCAAATTTTTCTAATTTATGAGAAAAATTATTTGCATGTTTCATATATAAATTTGCCCTGTAAAAACAAATTTCTGTGCACGTTTGTTCCACTACTTTCCGGAAAATTCCGATCGTGATTTTAGCTAATAAGCACTTAGAAACAATTTCGCACCTAATCTTCGTCATAATTAAGCACTTTTGTTCCATAAAAATTCTAGCATAAGCATAATTCGGCTAGCAGATTGTAGGAAAAAATGTTGAGTAAAAAAAAATGCCTTTACTTCGTGAAAACAAAATGGCGTCCAAAAAAAACTCACAGGTTGCTGTAGCAGGGCTGGTCGCCAAATTTTCTCCAAAAAACCGCCAAGTAACCATAATCCGAAGATTCACCACATTAGCAGTTCTTACATCATGTGACCTCTGACGTCACCGGAATGTATCTCATTAAATAAGATTAATCATAACAAGTCTTACTGCATTCTACGAAACCGTAACAATCTTTCTCTAGGTGCCAGATACATTTTCTAACTCAATCTTTTTACAATCCAAGAAATTATCAATGTTGCCAAAATATTAAAGCTTAAAATTATACTTATAAACAAATACTATGAATTTGCTCCTTATTTGTGTTTAAAGGTATAATTTTAATCAGTCATGTCCATCCTTATTTGTGTTTAAAGATTTAATTTTAATCAGTCATGTCCATCCTTATTTTTGTTTAAAGATTTAATTTTAATCAGTCATGTCCATACTTTAATAATTCATCTTTCAATTTCACCCTGGGTAGATATTTTGTTAAAATATCCGCTTCTTGATTTTGTGAAGAAACAAACTGAGCAATGATTTGATTCATTTCATATTCATCTTCTACAAAGAAATACTTTCGGCTAATGCGCCTTGAATTACTACTTTGCGTTTTTGCTTTTTATCCAATCTTTTAATGCTTGATAGTGTTTTCTAATTTCTATTGGTTTTAAAATTAGGTCATCTTGTCCCAGTTCTTCAAGTAAAACGATGTACCATTTAATTCTACATGCACATTCACAGAATGCCAAACTTTCAGCTTCCATTGTAGATAGAGCAACTATTCTTTGTTTATTGCACTTCCAATTTAAGAAATTGTTACCTAATTTAATGAAATAACTTCCAAATGATTTTCCATCTTCAGTGGTACACCAACTTGCATCTGAAGTAGCATTTAATTTCCTTTTGTCTGATGTACATATTAAACATCCATTTTGTGTTCCTTTAATGTATCTGAATATCCTCTTCACAGTTTTCCAGTGTTTCTCTCTGGGATCTTGATTATATCTTGACAAATTACTTACGGTAAAAGCTAAGTCTGGCCTTGTGCCTGTTGCTAAGTACATCAATGAACCTAGCGCTTCTTGAAAGTCTGTCTTCGACACAGGTGGCGAAGATGCTATGTCATCAAGATTTTCTTGCAGTCTTGGCAGGTTTACATTCATTCATTTCAAAGTTCAAGATTTTGGTTATATAGTTTTTACTGAGTATAAGTTTTTCAAATTCCTGCCGAATGTCTATTCCTAAAAATTTGTGTGTTTTAGTGACTTCTTGTAATGTAAACGATTTAGATAGTTGAGAGATGATGTCATCTATCTCAGAATTTGAATTTCCAATCACCATTACGTCATCCACATACACTGCTATGATAAGATAGGTGATCTTATCTTTATAAATATAAACACATGGATCTGATTTTAATCTAGTTAAATTCTTTTCCTTAACAAATTCACATAATTCTCCATACGGGCATTTTCTGATTACGGTAATCCATATATACATTTGTTCCCAAGATATACTTTGCTGGGATCTGATATGAATCCAGGTAGTTGTTCCATGTAAATCGGTTTATCCAAGTAGCCATTCAAATATGCAGTTTTTACATCGAAAAGTCTTATTTTGTAGTTTTTGTAAACTGCAATCGATAACAAGTTTCTAAAGTTTGCAAGTCTCATTACTAGACTAAATCCATCGTCATAATCATTTCCTTTTCTTTGATTAAATCCGTTTGCTACTAGTCTTGCTTTGTAAATTATTTCCAAACTTCCCTATCCATCCCTTTTTGAGAATATCCAGCGGCTTTTAATAACTTTCTTATCGATGGGTCTTTCAACTAATTCCCACACTTCATTAGCCTCCATTGAAGTCACTTCCTCTATCACTGCATGTACCCAGAATTTACTTTCAGCAGATTCTAGAACTTCATCAGTGTCTTAGGTAATTCTTCATTTGTATTGTATACTACATAATCTTTAATTTTTCCAGGGACTTTGTCGCTCTCGCTGGTCTTTTCTATGCAGAGTTTCCATGCCTATCATTTCCAGGTTCTTCATTTACTTGTCGATTCATTTGTCTCTATTGCTTTTGTGTTCCTCACTGTTTGATGGTAAAATTTTCTCAGCTTCTTCATCTGTTATGTTACCTTCTCTATGGTATCTGCCAGTTTTTCCTGAATTATTTACGCTGCCATTAGTTTTTTCCTTGTAAAAAATAATTAGTTCTTCTAATATTTGATTTTTATCGAATTTTAAATAATTTTCTTTTAGTAAAAATAGTCCGAGTTTCTGCTCATTAAATTTTACATCTCTCACTTCTTTCTGTTTTTGAAAGGTCAATTTTTTGTCTAAAATGACTCCTGAATATTTAACTTCGTCAACCCAATCAATTTCTACATCAAATAGAAGAGATCTCTAGGTGGAGTGAAATTTGTTTGTCCTTTACGAAAAATAACTGCTTTTGATTTTTCAGTATTAACTGCAATCGTCCAAGAAGTGAGCCATTTTTCTAGATGATTGAGGTAATGTTGAAGAAAGAGTTGGACAACAGTAATTGTAGAAGCTTGGGTCATAACTGCAGTATCATCTGCGAAAAGAGCTATGATAATTTGTGGGTCTTTAGGAATATCGTAAGTGTAAATGTTATATAATATGGTGAAAGTACTGAGTCGTGGGGCACTCCAGCGAAAATGTTTCTCGTGGTAGAAACAGAATTGCCAATTTTCACTGCAAAGCTCCTGTCTTGGAGATAGGAAGCAATAAGTCATACAATGATAGGGGAAGTTCAACTTGATAAGTTTGTAAATATGTCCTCGGTGCCAGACACTATCAAAAGCTTTTGCAATATCTAGGAAAATAGCTCCGGTTGGGAACTTACAATTGAAACCATCAGTAATATAGTTGATGGCACAAAGCAGCTGGTGATTAGTACTATGAAGATGACGGAAGCCAAACTGTTCTTCTGGAATAACTTGATTAAGATGATATAGAACAATTTTTTCAGTTATTTTAGAAAGTTGGCTGAGGAGGCTAATTGGGCGGTAGTTCTGCGGAAATGATGAATTTTGATACGGTTTGGGGAAGACTACGATGATGGCATGTTTCCATATATTAGGAAAGTAAGAGAATTTGATAATAGAGTTGATAATCTTAGTAAAACAAGTAATAGCATTGATAGGAAGATGTTTCAGCATAGAAATACCATCAACACCTGGAGCTTTCTTGGGCTTTAAGGAACTAATATAATCGGCAACCAGCTTAGGCGTGGCAAGAAATGTAAAGTTCAAAGGACGTGGGATTTTTAAGAAGGTACTGACAGTTTCATTAACTTTGGAGATATGATTGTTATCGTAAGGGAGTGGTATTGGGCGTAAACGTTTCTTCTAGTGTATCTGCAAAGGTGTTAGCTTTATCTTCGTCAGAATAAACCATTCCACTGGTACTATGAAGTGGCGGAATTTGCTTGAAGAGTTTCTTAAATTTCTTAGCAATGTCAAAAAGAGAATTATCTTCAGTTGCGAGAGAGTTGAGGGAGTTGTTGCGTTGTGTCTTGAAGTTACTAATGTTCTTTTTGATGCCCCGTTGAAGAGCGTTCAGTTGCTTTTTGAGCCTCGGGTCTCGTGTATTTTGCCAGTTTTTCCTAATATGATTTTTGCATTTGATTTTTTGTCTTATGCTAGCTGGAAGAGGAAGAAAAGGATGGGAATTGATGAATTTATTGGTAGAGAAATTGATAGCATGTTGAATATAGGTGGTAAACTTCTTGATTTCAGATTGAATATCATCTTCATTGCTGATTTTGGGATTCTCAGGAATGGTATCTGAAATGATTTTTGCGAATTTCTTCCAATGTGTGACACCAATACTCCTGTCCAGTGAAGGAAAGTAACTATTAATGCTGATTTGAAGAAGGATGGGATTATGGTCAGATGAAAGAGCTGGAATAATAGAAATGTGGCAATTATAGTCGAGGTTGTTGGAGAGAAAAAAGTCAATAATAGAAGAGGTATTATAGCCGTAATGCGTAGGTTCATCAGGGGCATGAATGGTATAATTTTTATTTTGAATCATGTTAAAAATTTCTCGTCCTTTTCTATTGCTAGCTTCTTGATTCCAGCATTGAAATCTCGTCCAATCAAAGCAGGTGAGCTAAAATCCAGTAGATGTTCAATTTCAGAAATGATGGGATTATTATTAGGAGGTATATAGCTATTAAAGATAATGAATTTTTTGTGCTCAATTTGAATTTCGATAGTATTACTTTCAAAAGGAGTAGAAAAATTTTGTTTCAGCTGATGTTGGATGCTTCGTTTGACAAAAGTGATGATTCCACCTCCGCGTCTGTTTTCTCGGTTCATACGGTAAGTCGAATAGTTTGCTTAAAGCCCTTTTAGTGCAGGTTTCAAATGAGTTTCCTGAATTAGAATTACGTCAGGTTCTAGTTCCAGAAGAAGGTCACCAAATTCGTCTTTTTTGTTAAATATGCCATTAGCATTCCATGAAAAATTTTTTGTATTTCTCAGATTAATACTGCGTGGCATGTTAAAGGCAATTACTAATTTTGTCAAGAATGTCCACAATAGCACCTATTTTGTCTATAGGCGAGGTTTGTTTCTTCACAGTTTTGAGGCCTTCTATAATAACAGTCCATATTGTTTTTAATGAACCCAAATTAAATAAGTCTGAAAAAGTGGAGCTTGTGGTTCGAGTTCTTAGTATTTTCAGTCTCCGGAGAATCCATTTCTATATTTAGAGGTGGAAAGTTGTTGTCTTGTAATTTCCAAGGATTTTTGGTTGGTGGATTGCTGGGTGTGAATTTCTGCTTCGTTTGGTGTGGTCTAGCTGGACATTGGGAGAAGTTAGCTGGATGGGGACCACCACAATGGCAGCAAGTGGCCGGCTTATTTTTGTCATCTGGGTAGCTTTTAGGTTCATGATTTCTCCTACAACGCACACAAACCCAATCACGGGTATATAAAAATGAGCTGTGGACGTACTGCTGGCAACGATAGCATTGTGGAGGGCCAGGCCTCCGTTTTAAAGTTTCAGCAGTGACAATCATATATGCGATGTGCTTAATATGATAAATGTTTTCTGATGCTTCAGTCTTAGGAAAATGAATTAAGAAAAAAAATCGTTGGCTTATTTTCCTTTCTCGCTTCTCATGGTTGTGATATGGTTAATGCCTTACAGCCCTAGGTCTGTGCCTTAGGTCATGTGATATAACAGAAATATTACTGGAAGCCCATTGGTCAATTCTAGAAGTCACTCCCTCGATGTCGATACAGATGTGCCCTTACAAAATATGCGAACGTCTAATATAGAACTGTATGCTCTTTTTTTTTTTTTTTTTCTCCTTGCGCAGTGCATGTGACTGAACTTCTAAATACTAATTTCTTCTCAAAATTAAAGTGTATATATAAATTTGAAATAAGTTCTTTCAGTGCGTACCTGTCCAAGGACTACTATTCATAGTGAGCTATAAAGATGAAAAGGAAATATTCCCTTGAGCTTTGAAAATGGCATCAATTTTCATGACGCAATTTTTAAGACACGTAATGTTTAAGACAATATTGTGTGTTTTCATTGTCAAAAAAGTGTTGAGTATGAAGAAGTGAAATAAATGAAGTTGTAATTTAATTTAAAAAAAATTCTCTCTATGTTACTGGAACTTGACCTATTGCGAAATACATCATGAAAATTTCTAGGCAGATAGGTATGAAACTGAATTTATACAGAAGTTGGAAAACATACACACCGGATGTGTCGGTACATATATGGCCGGTTTAAGTTTGAATTTCTTTTATAGATGGTGAAAATATAAGCAGTGAAATTTTATTGGCTTTCACTCAAAGCATTAATGCACTTTCTCTTCCGTGTTCTCAGTATGTTATCGATTATTTTAATTTTAACATCGTTAGATATTGTTAATTACGATGTTTATTTACGATATTTTGTATACTCGTATGAATAGATGTATTTTATACATCTTATGTATAAGTAATGACGTAATTCAGGATTAGTGTATTTATGTAACTAAATAATACAGTCTTATCAATATGTCAGATTAAATAGTAGCCTGAGAGAGCAAATCTTGTAATACACTGTCAGTATAAATACAATAAAATTAGACTGTCTTATTTTATATTTTGCGACCAATTAGGAACGATATATTTTTTGAGAGATCTACTGTGTTTAGTGAAAATATGTTTGTTTTGTTTATTTTAATCATTAATTTAAACGCATGAACCTTTTTTCTTCATAAATTATGCTGCATTTCCATTTATAGTACTCTTCCGTAGAATGCTACTGTTCCATTCAATTTCTCTAGGAGTTCTTCAAGTCAAAATCAAAATACTAAAGAAATTTTTAATACCGTGAGATCTGTTAATCTAAGGATATAAATAATCTGTGATGTTACTATTACCTGAAGTCATGAATATTTTTTTAATAAAATTATAATTATTTCATTTTTCACATGAAGTTTGCATAGTATTGCTATATTTTCAGTGCATTCTCAAATATTTACTTTTTTTTAAGCATGATAAAGTTTATAAAGAAAGATTTTTTGTTCCTTAAATTAATTCAGACTTTGATAATGCTCTTTTGAATCATAGCACAATTCCGTTATTGGGACTGTACAAAACACCAATGAAAATATATGCACAGAAGCACCAAGTATAGCATATGTGCCCATTTAATTGGAAAAGTTTAATTGCATAAGTTTAGATTTATTTAAATGTGCATGAATTTAGACTGTGGGCAAATTTAGATTGGGCTCTAGTGTAGAATTGGGTGCCCCTTGTCTTTTGGCGAAAAATTTTGTTCAGTTTTGGCGATGAAACCCCATTTCTGTTTACCATGAGAGTTTTAACATGGTTTTAGCTTCTTGATTTATTTAATTGAAAATAAATTGATGTGCACATGGGCAAAGTCAAAATGTGCGATGACTAAGTTTGTGCAATTCTCTGATTTTTTTTTAAGTGAAAATAGGTCTATGTGTACATGGACACGGAGTTTGTGAAATTCTTCGACTTCTTGTTTTGGTTTTGTGTAGCGGCCATCTTGAAATTGTGTCTTATTGGCGCTGATCTTGGCATCAAAACAGAATCGCCAAAAAACAAGGGGCACCCAGTTGTAAACTTTTACCTTAGACTGTTTTAGATTTTTAAGTCACCATAGAAATACACCTTTAATATTTAAATTTTTTTTATAATACTATGGATCTAATAATTTGGCAGTTGCTCAAGGACAAAAATGCCTGCAGTGGAATTTTTTCATAGAAAAATCATCATTCATGATGACTTTTCTTTGAAAAAAGAAACATGAAAAACATTTTTTTTTTTCCCTAGAAAGTTATGCTTGAAGAACGACAAGATGAAATTGTCAATAACTCAGCAAAATGGAGCTGTAGTAAAGAATCCTTTAAAAAGAAGATAGGATTAAGGATACATAATTGGTTCAAAGGATCAAAAATTGTATTCCTTATAGTCGTGAGGTTCATCTAGTTTTATTGCCAGGAGGTGACACCTGTTGAGTTTTGTGAACTCCAACAGAAGATGGATCACAGTACAAATGTAGACTAGAAAGTTACAAATATGAGGAGCATGCCACAGCTTTAATTGCTCGGCCTATATTGAAATTCAGCAGATGTGGCCTATATTGAAATTCAGCAGATGTCTGTCATTCAAAGAGAGAACAGATTGGGTGTGTTCTTTCACTGCATTGAATTTTTGTTGGATTGTACAGAGAATCAAATGAATGTTTTTTGTCACTGCTCTAGATCAAGTGGCAAAAACTTTATTGAATATCATAAAAGAAAATATTGCAGAAGGAAGCATTATTTATATTAATTGCTGGAAAGCATATAAATCAGATTAATTACGAAATTAGCATTTGACTATCAACCACAATTATAATTTCGAGCACTCTGAAAGTGGGTGTCATACTGAAATGATAGAACATTTGGGAGGCAGTACTAAAAAATGTAAGAAATGCATAGCGCATCCGTTCTTATTATTCCAAATTTATGTAAAGACATTTACACAAAAACAAAATGGTTAGCAACACTGACTATAGTATCAAAATGCCCGTGTTCGAATCCCAGAGAAAGCCTGGATATTTGTAAATGTGCAGTGGCTCTGTGACATGGGGACACCCTAAATATGCGGCAAGACAAATGTCCTGTCAAGAGGTTAATAGTGTGAGAAGAGGGATGGAAGACCCTCGGACCCATCTTCCCAGGATGCTCTCCGTCAAAATTGGAGGCAGAGCAAAGCAAAGTCATACTGTCATCTGTATGGTGCACAAGGCTCTCACCAATGACAAATACAGTCTTGCAGTCTTTGCCGTGATGAATTTGATGGTCTTATTGTAATGTTACTGTCAGACAAATGAGATAAGTCACAGCAACAACAATAACAACAAAAAACTAAAATTTTCTCTTCATTCTTGGAAGAGATCAGAGTGTTATGTCTACCATTTAATTTCAATTGTATTTGTCAGTTTTCATTCCCCCCCTTTTTTATAGATTGTAATAAAAAGGTGTACAATATGAAATTAACTTGTCATCTAAATTAAAATAGTATTCTTAGATAGTTATTTACGATCATGCTTCCTTCTTAGTGTTAGAGTTACCATAATTGATTTTGCCATCACCAATAATTTGGCTATTTTTTGCAGTCTCAATAATGGAATTGTACCGGATCTTATAATGTATATGTGTGTGCAGGAAAAGCATCATATACATATATTAATGAATGTCTGAAAAATGTGTTTCTCTTAAAACTACTGTAGGTACATATTTGAACTTCATAATATATGTATGTATATATATGTATGATATAACAAAATACGATAGCTGCTTTAAGAATAATTAGTGACCTCAAAATTAACAATTCTAGATTTTATGTTCTTACCCTAAATTCGTTTGTTCTCCCAAACTGAGATCTTTCCATGTTACATAACGCGGCTTGAAAAAGGTAACTAAAACTAAAATTAACCAATCACAGCTTTGAATACTTTCTGCACATACTCAGTATAAATACCACTTGTAAGTAATTATGTCATCTTCCTTTCCCTAACTTCTGCTCTGCCAATACCGTACTGCTTTGCCTTGCTAAAATGCTTACGTCATACCTTTTAAAAAACCAATGTATTTAGAAATTATCATATTTCATTATGATTGGATATATGTCTACTAATATGGTTTTATATGCGTGAAAATGAAGATTGAGAATTCTTCAAATTCATTTATGTCAACTGCATCATTATAGCTTTTACCTTAAGCCACTACTGTCTTCTCAGCCATGACAAATATCGAAAGATGTTAAAAAATACTGGATTTCAGCTACGCAATTAAAATACTACATCTAATAAAGTCTGACAGGATCACTGTTGTGGTGAAGGTTTCCCCAATGGTTTTCAAACTCTGCTATCCAGTGAATGTGAAAACAAAAATTGGTACTTACGTATTATGACGACTACCTAGATATCTCGCCAAATCCGGAGACCTTTGTATGTTATACAGGTTAAGCCTAACATTGGTTATAAGCGGGATTTGAACCTGAGCCCTTCGGCACGGCAGTCGGCGACGCTAACCACTATACCGGTTGGGCGGCTATAAAAAAAGGTTAACCCTAATATAGGTTATAGAGGGCGCTGAAATAAAGAGTCAATATTTTCTTTTCACCAGTTTTAAGTTAACTATATTGTGCTGCCAGCTGTTATTTAAAGTTAACACTAAATGCCTCTCAATTTTTTAAAAATTTGTACGCATATTATGTATCAAAAATATAATTCATTTATGTAACTTTCACTGAAGCTTATTCAGAAATAAGTTTAATAATTGTTAATTATCATTTACAGTAGTAAAAATAAAAAAGATTAATTTTTTCTATTCGTATTTGGTATATCATTTTTTTATATGTATACATATATATATATATATTCGGGATTTTAGTATTTTAAGTTTTTGTTCTTTTATAATTGGGGCTTTCATTTTTAAAAGAATTTAAATTAATTTGCTTTGATGAAGTTCTTTTATTTAATTTATAAACATAAACTAAAAAATGCCAATGAAGATTTTTATCTCCAAATGTCGCCAAGGTAGTCGTCATAGTACGTAAGTACCCAAAAATTAAAACATGAATTAATGCAGTGTGTTGAAGGTCATCAAATGGAAGGAGGTGTCTTAGCTAAGGTATGTTGTCAAATATTCAAGTATGGTGTTTCAAAATTTGGTGAAAATGCGCTTTAGCCCACTGCTTGGCGATGTTTTGAAAATCGCCAATTCGGCACGTTTCTGCGAAACGTCTTTGCAATTGCAACCTTCCCGACAGGCTCCGCGAAAACCTATTGTAAGCAAAACATAGAATTCTAAAGCATAAATTAGTATGGAAACTGTTGCCACAAAAAGATAATAAAATAATATGCAAAACGAACATTATAATAATTAAAATATTTGTCAGGTTTAAATTAATTATTTACATTTTATGTTGTAATACTTACATGTTTATGCCGTTACATAACCTTCCCGACACGCTCCGCGAAAACGTAACCAAAATGGCATCGAAGAAGAAGGAATTTTTTTAAAAGGGCATTAAAATTACAAACGATACCATGTACACACCGTTCCGTTTTAACTTAAAAAAAAATCTGCGAATTGCACGATGTAGGCAACGTACACAAATGAACAAAATAAGCTAAAATAACGAAAATAAATTACAAGAAAATGCCATGTGCACAGCGTTCCTTTTAAACTTAAAAAAAACTTCGGCGAATTGCACAATGTAGGCAACGTACAAACAGTCAGCCATGTTGGCAGATATACGGAGTTACCCATGTTGGCGCGTTTATTGCTCACTCAAAAACAATCGCCGCGAAGCAGTGGGCTAAAGCGCATTCCAACCCAAAATTTTTCCAAAGTGTATTTTTGAGGCTTCTAAAAAAAAAAAAAAGAAAAAAAAATGAAAGGTTTCGAATTTTAAATTACATCCAAAGGGGCATTTTTTAATGTTTTTTGTGTGTTACCTTTATTTATTAAATATCATGTTCTTTGCACTTAAACCATAAAACTCAGTTCAACAGCAATATTGCAAAATAATTTTAAAATGAGTATATCTTTAGAATTTCTGATACACAGTTCTGTGCGCTTTAGATAAAAAGTCCCCCCCCCATAGAGTGTTGCCATTGCTCGCTTTGAAATTGTTTGAGTTTGTTCATCAAAAATCCATTGAAGTTTTACAAAATATGAAATAGATAATAAAACAAATTCGAAATTTAGGCTATCAGATGTGCATATTCGGGTGGAAACCTACATTATTCAAAATTGAATGGCTCTAGGTGCTGTTGTTTTATCACATTTGGGAGAAATATACTGGGTGGCCATAATTAAACTGACAGTTTTCACAATGTTCTGTAGCGCGATCTATTTGCGAAAATGACGCCACATTTTGTAGGAAGATTAAACAAGATGGGAGACGAAGGATTCCGCGAAAAAACAAATTAGTTCCAAAAGTCACTGCTAGGGGAATATTTGGCACTGTGTAATAGAAAATAGAGTGTTAACAAATGCAAATTATTACGGAATAAAATTACCTTTTATTATGCACATTTTCTGATTTAGTTCAAGTGCAATATGGCAACACTTTTAAAAAAGCGTAAAATCTACATAAACAATAATAAAGTCTCGTGATCTGCAATATCACGTACGCTGAGCAGAAGAAGAAGTTCTTTATTCAAATTTCACGTTACATCCATTGGCACAGTGCCAGCTGCTTGGGTTTTAAAAGGCAATGTGTTACGTTTCGAATCAATTGGATTGAAAGTTTATGTGCAGTGTCTCCTTCTTTAGTCCAGCATGCGTTACTGGTCAAATTCTTTTACCTCAACCAGTGCAACGCGTCAGCCGTGCTTTTAGAACACCCAAAAAAAAAAAAAAAAAAAAAACGCGTAAAGGTAACGGTCCTGTGTCAGTTAATGGGCTAAAAGTAATGGTTGCGACATTTGAGAAAACAGGTTCTCTGAAGGTGCAGTCAGGCAGAGGACGAAAACCACAAGATACCATCAAAGGTAGTTGCCTCGGCGATTGTCGAGAGAGGACCAGACAATATTGCTGCCACCTCTAGCGCTCGTCGAGTAGCTCGGAATATGGATATGCCTTACAGTACGGTATGGAAAATCCGTACTTTTATCCGTACAAGATCAGCCGTGTACAGGAGTTACTGTACCCCGACCATGATAAGCGATTGACTTTTGCTCTCACCTTTCTTACCAGAATGGAGGTGGATGCTGTTTGGCCATGGAAAATCTTATGGGGAAATGAGGCTCACTTTTACCTGAATGGAACTGTGAATACCCAAAACTGCCGAATTTGGGATGACAAATCACCACATGCAGTCACAGCAATTCCCTTACATTCACCAAAGGTAACTGTTTGGCGTGGTTTCACAGCAGAATTTATCATAGATCCATTCTTCTATGAGAACATTACCCTGACAGGACCAGAAACCTGTTCTGTAACTGGAGAGAAATATCACACATGTTGAACAGCTTTGTCATTCCGGCTCTTCAGCAAAGACAATGCTTGGGGTAAATCATTTTCATGCAAGATGGAGCCCCTCCACATGTTGCTGTACTGGTGCAACAGATGCTACGAGAGAAATTCGCAACAGAAAGAGTGATTAGCCACTACTTTCCAACTGCATGGCCACCTTGGTCGCCTGATCTTACCCCATGTGACTTCTAGCTATGGGGTTACCTTAAGTCCAATGTCTATCAAGGAGTGGTCCAGAACCTGGCTACGTTGAAGAATAACATATCACAGACTGTACGGGAGATTCCTGCAGACATGTTACTTTCTGCTGTTGTGCATACTGTGCACAGAATGCAATATGTGGTCCACAACAATGGCAGCCACATTGAACCTCATTTGAATGCAAAATAAAAGGTAATTTCCGTATTGATTTGCATTTGTTAACACTCTATTTTCTATTACACAGCGCCAAATATTCCCCTAGTGGTGACTTTTGAAACTAATTTCTTTTTTCGCGGAATCCTTCGTCCCCTGTCTTGTTTAATCTTCCTACAAAATGTGGCGTCATTCTCGCAAGTAGATCGCACTACAGAACACTGTGAGCACTGTCCGTTTAATTATGGCCACCCGGTACATACATATATGCAGATTCTTCATTATTTAATTTCTTTAAATGTAATACAGGGCTTCAATATTTT
Source organism: Stegodyphus mimosarum (assembly GCA_000611955.2). Classification (NCBI taxonomy): domain Eukaryota; kingdom Metazoa; phylum Arthropoda; class Arachnida; order Araneae; family Eresidae; genus Stegodyphus; species Stegodyphus mimosarum. The sequence continues at coordinate 81,041 of KK116327.1, forward strand.
GTGGCAAGAGTTTGAAAAGTGATTTTGACTTTAAATGTTTCCAACACAAAATCGCAAAATGAAAACAATACTCTTTCAGGGACAAAGCCCCTTGGACTAAAAAAAAAGATGGTTATTCAGTGAAGAACTTAAAAATCATTATGATGACATCTGGATGCTCCTAGTGATGTGTTTATGTGCATATCGTGTGTTTATAGTGAAAGAAATGTCATGAAGTGTTCAAATATCGGTGCTCCTAAAAAAAAGTATTTCAGTGGTAAGTAGTGTAAATTCTTCAGGAAAAATGTGCATCATTCCGCAGATTCTTCAGAAATTTCAGTGCAAAATTATTAGTGTGATTTAGTTTCATGTTTTGGTGTAAATTTTGCAGAAAAAGAGTATTAGTTTTTGGCAAAAATTAAAAACTGAAATTAGTAATGCTGATGACTAGGTTGCAATCAAAAGCAAATGAAGAAAAAGCAGATATGGCTGTCATCAGTATGGATAAATTTCAGTGTGCAGAGTTATTTGATGGACTAACATCTGATGTTCCTATAGACAAATATTTTAAAATATTAGTGAGTGTCACAGGCCCTTGGTGTGTTCCGAATGCTAAGCATTATCATTTTATCTAAGGGAATGTGTTGAGTTAGATTGGAAAACCCTTAAGGATAAATTTCTTATGTATTTTGCCAGTGCGGCAACCATTACTTTCGATGAGTTTGTAGATATTACTTACTCTAAACTCAGTAACATTGATAAAGATTTCCACCAAAAGTTAAAATTTGCTCTGAATTTAAAATTAAGTCATCAAGTCACAACTGACGTGTTGAATCAGGGTGTACCAGAACAATGGAAAATGCTGCTAACTGTACAAAATGTGAGTATGTTACAGAAATAGATATTGTTGGCTAAAAACTGTTTCCCTCAAGTTGTTTTACATCAGGTTCACTGGGAGAAATGAATCACACACCGCAATTTTCAACTCCTCAACTTCAAGACAAGATGTACACTGCGGGGGGGACGGCAGTTCTATATCTCTCGTTCTACTGGGCCGATTAACGAAATTCAAATAACGTTTTTCATGTCTCCAAAGCATGACTTAGATTTATATATAGCGTTGTTCTAATATAGGTATTTTGACACAAAATTGGTCTTTTCCTGAAATGAAATGACAATTTTTTTTCTATATTTCGATTCTATGACTCAAATTATACCAAACTACTAAATTTTGTAAAATCTGCAAGAGTAGTTTTTAAGAAATTAGCTCCTCAATGTTAATTGAATTTGATATATATTTATTAGTATCTCTTTTTTAATTGAACTTACTCGATTCCATCTTTTACAGTTTGAAATTTAGGTTCATTCCAAATAAAGTCCACCCTTTTTTTTTATGATTTATTTTCAAAATTTATATGTTAAATAATTTTTATAAATTTTTCAAAAAACATTTTAAATTATAGTCTATAAAATTTTTACCATCATCCCAAAGTAGATGTATTTCTAAGCTTACCTGCAAAAAATTAGTTTTTTATTCAAAATTTCCTAAGATATACATGAATTTATATATTTGCGCACTTTGAAATTTGGTACATTTCTTAAAAGCGTTAATAATACAATGTAGTTTACGAACCTTGTTAAAATTACTGGAAAGTATTAATGATAACTTTTTTCCCTCTCATCTGTAATGAAAAAAAGAAAAGGAAAATAGATTGCTATAAATTAAGAAGTTTACCAAGTAATTTATTCTTGGCATAAACTGAAAAAATATACCAAGACAAATTTTTTAATTTCTTCATACATTTCACACCAAATTTTACAAAATTTAATATTTAGGCATAATTTGAGTCGTCGAATTGAAATATGGAAAAAAATTGGTATGTCATTTGAGAAAAAGTCTGATGCTGTGTCAAAATACCTATATTAGAATGATGCTATATGTAAATCTAATATATATCCTAAGTTGCACTTTCCAAGACATGAAAAATGCAATTTGAATTTGGTCAGTCGACCCAGTAGAAAAAATATAAAACTGTCCATCCCCCCCTCCCCACAGTATATATCCATATTTTTACCAGTAGAGATATCGTGCTCCAAGGCCTTCCTCACCTAGATATTATGTTCCTCAAAATCAGGTCTGGAGAAATTTCCAGCCACGACAAGTGCCTTATCCATATCAGTCATTTTTTTCTTTAAATTATTATAATCAAAATTCTCAAAAAAAATTTTTTTACTGTAAATGTTCAGTGTTGTAAACAAAATCTTCCCAAAATAATCGATACAGGGTCGCAAGCAAATGTCATATCTGAAAACATTCTAAATTGTATTAAAACACAAATTGAAATTCTTCTAAATAATCATAACGCAAACTTATTATCTTTATAAGTTACTTTGGTCTTTCTGTGACCAAAGTAACTAATTGTCATGCAAAATAGGTAGACTTACTAATGATATTGTATTTTATGTTGTAAATTCTAATTTGACATATTTATTACTATTATCATCTTGTGTTTCTGTATTTAAATTGCTACTGAATTTTAATTATTATGAAGTGTATCACTTTAAATGCATTAAGTAAAGGTATTCAATTAGGTAAACTTTTTCAAAATAATTTTGTGTATAAAAATAGTGCAAATATTAAAAAATTTTGGTAATTATCCTAAAAATAGTAAAATTGCTGATGATCAGTTGCAAAAATTGTTATTTAATTATAATCATATATTTGCTAAAAACAAATATGATGTGGGTTGTATTAATATTGAACCTCCACAAGTAGAATTACCTGTACCCTCTTGACCCTGTCGAGCATATCCTAAAGATAATAGTGAAATTAAAAAACCAATAGATGAATTGTTAAATGCTAGTATCATAAAACCCTTATCCAGTCCTTATGTTGCATCTGTAACTTTAGCTTATAAATGAGAAAGATACTGAAGAGTTAGTATTTACTACAAATTTTGGCCTTTATGAATTCAATAGATTAGCTTTTGGTTGGAAAAATTCTCCAGATGTTTTTCAAAGAGTTCTTCAAATTTTAAATAAATATCAGATTCAATTTGCCTTAAATTACTTTGATGACGAACATCTTAAACATGTTAAAATGATATTTGATATATGTGAAAAAGAGAATATAAAATTAAAACAATTGAAGTGTAACTTTGCTAAAGAAAAAATAAATTTTCTGGGATATGAAGTTCAAGCAGGAAAATAGCAACCCAGTAATGCAAATATTAAAGTTATTAAAAAATTACAACCCCCAAAAAATGTTAAAGAATTGGGAAGATTTTTAAGAAGTATAAACTTATATCATAAATTTATTCAAAATTATGCAAAGATTAGAGCTCCTTTAACAAATTTACTTGAAAAAGATATTCCCTATAAATAGACTAATGAATGTCAAATAGCTTTTCAAAATTTAAAAGATGCATTAATTTCAAGGCCCATTTTAACTTTGTTTAATCCAAAATATCCCTGTCATGTATTTGTGGATGCATCTAAAGAAGCTTTTGGTGCAGTTTTAAAACAAGAAGATCCAGATCGTAATCTTCACCCAGTTGCTTTCATTCTAGAAAATTAAGCTCGAACAAAATTATGCAATTACTGAATTAGAGTGTTTAGCAATTATTGATGTTATAGATAAATTTTATTATTATTTGCATGATAATCATTTTACTGTAAATACTGATCATGCTGCTTTAGTCTGACATAAAAACATTAAACATCCTAAAGGTAGGTTATTTAGATGGTCTTTGAAATTATCTGTGTATGACTTTGATATAAAATATAAAAAAGGTTCTACCAGTGTTGAAGCTGATAAGTTAACTAGAAATTCTGTTTGTCAACATTTAAGTTTTCAAGCTAATTTACTATCATTAGAAGAAAGTAAAGAGCATCAAAATTTAGATAATGTATGTAATATCAAGTATAAGAAAATTAATGATGAGCTAACTATTAAATAGATCATTAGTTTAAAACTTGTAAGATGGATGGATGTAGAAATTATGAAATTAAAAATATCAATAATGTAGCATATATGATCTAAAGGGTAACAGAATTTACAAAAAAAAAGCTTAATATTTATTTGTTTACTTTATTAAACATTTCTTTCAATGTAAGTTGTTTAAGTTGCTTTTTTTGTGGTAATATTTTCTCTTTAATTCTGTAGACAGACATAATTTTCTTATTCACTTACATTGTTCAAATCCTGTAATTGCCGTGTCGAGAATTCCGATTAACTTGTCAATCGAAACTTTTTCATTTTCAATAACTTCTCTATCACTTTCTTCACTATCGGTAGCGGTATTTTCTGGATCTAGAACCATACTACAGATTTTGCTGTCCATTAATTTATTGATAATTGGGGCATTGTCAACGCAATGGAAAACTTCTATTATATCATCTTCATTTATTACCGCTTTTCGATGTTTCTTTAAAAAATTCATTAATTAGAAAATTTAACTTTTAGTTTACGATATCCGAAATCCTACAAATTCATGGCTATCATCTTCATCATCCTTATCATGGAATATGGTAGGTGGCCCTAACTTATGCCAAACACTTTTTAAAGTATTTGGAGACACATCCTTCCACGATCTTGCGATGCTCCACACAGCAGATTTTATGCTAACATATTTAAAAAATTCTTAAATAGTCTTGCCATTATTCAAGAAATTTAACATGGATTTTAAAAATGCTGCTTTCTATTTACGTACGTCAACGTGCACACTATTCCGATATTTGGAGGAAAGAATGATACGCATACAATACCTTTGACAAGTGAAGTATGAACCGAACAGTTGTCTACAATCAGAAAACTTTTTGTGTCATCAGGTAAACAAACTGATTTCTGCCGAGCCTAAGGTATGAAATGATTTCCAAAACAACCGATTTCTGCCAAACCTCAGGTATGAATTGATTTTCAAACCAACCATTCATTAACACTTGTGTCATTCGTGTTCTTTTAATTTCATGATATATAAACTTTCCTCCTTTAAATGCTTGTGTATTTTTTCTGATTACAAAAAGTTTACACTTGTGTGTTCCTGCAGCATTTGCACATGCTAGAATTGTTAGTCTCGCTATGGAATCTTTGACACGAGTTGGGGCCTTTCCTATAGAGGTTATTTTGCATTACATATGGTCAGAATACATATTACATACAAGGTATTTTGCATTACATATTGTCAGAAAAGACCAGTTTCTTCATTGTTGTAAATTTGTTCTGACGATAACTTTTAACTATTAATGAGTTCAATGAATTCATCTGCAAATAGTTCAGCAGCTTCAGTATCAGCTGAAGCTTTTTCACCTGAATTTCTTAATTTCCCTTATACCATGGCAATTTTTAAATTTGGTTAACCAACCTCTTGTTTATGTGCACTCCGTTTTTAAGTTAACTTCTTCGCGAAATATTTTAGCTTGAGCCATTAGCGTTTGACCCGTCAATGGTACTCCCTCCATGTGATGTTTTCCGACCCATTCAGTCATCACTTTGTCATGATCTTCACTTTTAGCGTAATGAATAATTTTCCTGTTATTCATCTTGAGTGGAGTGTGGAATCCACAAAAAATTCAAAAAATTCCTTTTACTGTTTTCTTATGTCATATACAGTTGACTTTCTAATGCAATTCTCCTCGCATAATTTTGAGACAGGTATACCTTTATCCATTTATTGGAGCAATTCCACTTTATGTTTAATGGACATCAAAATATGCTTTCACTTTGTAGATCTTGTTGCAGCTCCAGAATTAGAAACTCTTTTTGACATAATTGAAAGTTGAAACTTTTATAAAATTTCTGTAATAAAAATAACCTGAAAAAAATAATTAAGCTGATTAAATCAGAAAGTTAAGGAATAGTGCAATCTGCTATATTGATTAAAATTCCTTGGAATCAGTAAAGTATAATTTTAGCCTAGCTTAATAGCATCCACTATACATTTTTGGCTATGTAGCGTGAGATTGGCAACGAAAGACAAGGAGTTCTGCTAAATTTTGTCTTGCTTCTATCGCACACTGAGACAAAGCTTGATTATATTAGTTTACTTATTATACTTACGTCTATTTTTTGCACAAGGCTTTTCTGAGTCCTGAATAAATAAATTTCCACATATACTTATGGCTTATTGAAGGCTGTCACTACCCCTCTGATGCACTCTGCTGGTCCTAAATTTTACTACGAAGTGCCTTCCTAAGTTCTAAATTTTAGCCGCTGCAAAATTTTGGATCCCAGTGCTTTTCCTAAATTCCAAAAATATTTTCATCTTTTAATTTTGTTGCTCGGTGCTTCTCTAAATTCCAAAAATCTTGGTGTTTCCTAAATTTTGCTGCCTGCTGCAGCCATATGAGCTCTGGTGCTGGTTCTGGGTTTGTGTGAAAAACAAATCAGATATTCTTAATTCAATAGCACTAAATGTAATCTTATCTTTTGGCCTGTGAGTATCATTAACAAAATCTATTTTTAGCATATGGAAAGAAATTTTTGTTAAAATTTTTCCTTTCAATATTTCATATCGCATTCAACTTAAATCTGTAATCATTGCCAAGCGTAATGTCAAGATAAAAATTTACCATACTCTTTGTTCATTAAATTACTAATATAAAAAAAAAATTGGGGCATAGCTGCATGAGTCATTACTCAAGTTGTCATGTGTTAATAAACATGCATAGTGGTAGCATAATAATAGTGATAAAAGCAAAATATAATAAATAATGATTCGCCAGGTTGGCGTGAGAGATATAAAATATTAGTAGGTGTAAAATAAACATTGTTTCTATCTAGAATGTTTCTGTTTGAGATGTACACCAAGCAGATGTGTAGCTATGAAGCCAAATTATTGATCACACTAAATTATTGTTTCTTCAATGATGCGTAGCTATGGAGCCAAATTATTGATCACACTAAATTATTGTTTCTTCAATGATGCGTAACTATGGAGCCAAATTATTGATCATGTTAATTGTTTCTTCAGTGATGAGGTAATTATTTAATGCCGAAGGGAAATTAAGAATCGGAACTCTCCGCATATTTTATTTATGGAGAGGGGAGTCAAATGTGTATGCATAAAGCATTAAAAAAGAATTGTTGGCAGTTTTGAGGTCCAGATTTTAGATCATTCTGGATATCGGATGTCTGGATCTCGGACTTTGTACTCTATAAAATAGCAAATCCAATATCTCTTCATACTAAATTTCTTCAAAAAGCTCATGTAGAATTCGGGCATATAGAAGTGTCCTCATTGTTAAATTTATTATCTCCTCAATATTATTGGTCAGGAATTGTTCAAGATGTTAGAAACTGCTGTAAACATTGTGAAGTATGTCAGTTCAATAAGAAAAAACAAACCAAAAAGATTTGGTTTAATGTAAGCTTTACAATCTGTCAGTAAACCTTTTGAAATATTGTCTATGGATAGTGTTGGTAGTTTAAATTATTATAATTCTTCTAAGAAATATATTCACTTTATTATTGACCATGCTACTCATTACATATGGACTTTTGCTTCTAAAAGTGCAAGTACTGATACTTATATAAATTGTTCAAGACAGATTTTTTAAATTCAAGTACCAAAGAAAATTTTAAGTGATAGATATGCTGCTTTTACCTCTTCAAAATTTAAGCACTTTTTGAGAAATCATAATGTCAAACCACTGCTAATAGACCTCAAACTAATGGTAAAGTTGAACATGTTAATCAAACAAATATAACTAGGCCAAAATGTAAACTAAATTTTTGTTAACATGAAACTGCATGTACAAAATTATTACCCGAAGTTACTGAAGAATATAATAATCCACCACATTCTGTAACAAAATTCCCACCATCTTATTTAATGTATGGAAAAGTACCTTATGATCCTCTGTTTGAAAATCAAGAAGTATATCCACCAACTGAAGAAGCTAGAAAAATTCTCCAAAAAAGGTCTGATGATTATCATAATGTAAATAAAGAAAGATATGATACCCTTTATAAGATATAGATATAGATACCCTTTTTTATTTTAAAAAAGGTGATTATTAATGTATGAAAAATTTTCCCTTCCTTTTTTCTTATTGTAGGGTAATATTTAATTATATTTTTGCAAAATTTTAAAAAGACTTTAACTTGATTGTATGAGTTATTTGTCTTCAGTGTTAATTTTGTATAATGTTGTATTTTTATTAATCGATATGAAAGATTTTTTGAAATAAAAACTTTGACAACTGTACAATGAGAAAAACGAGTTACTTTTTCTAAGGAACAGAGGTTTTCGATATAATGTAATTAAGCATTCTGCAACCATCAGCAAGGTGGTATGCTGATTTTGTTGAAGAGAGCATACCAATTAACTGTCAAACTATTATTGTGTTATTTAGTATTGCATTATAATATTATATTTTCTCTTTAATTTTTCTTTTGTACTGAATATTTGTATCTACAATAAGAAAACTTGCTGGCAGCTCAATCTGTATTATAATGAAAATATTTTCATCCACAAAAATTTGAAAGACTTTTATTGAACATTTACTTTATGAAAACATTTGAATATTTACCTTATGGAACTATTTTCATCAGACTTTACAAAATTTACATTCAACATTCTAAGAACTTGAGGACTTTATAAATTATATTTGTGTTAATTTATTATTTAGTTTTAATTACGAATTATATTGTTGTTATAATAGTTGTAAATTATAGGTTTCAGTCTTTCATACTCTGTATATGAGAAAGGTCATGAAAAATGCTGGGGCGTAGGAAAACCTGAAGGCTATTTCCTTGATGCTTCCTCATATGATAAAACTTTCTCTTGCTTCGCTAATTCACTAATGTTTTTTCTTCCACTATGCTTTCCCAACCTTTTTTTTTTTTTTTTTTTTTTTTTTTTTTTTTGGGGGGGATTTGAAGGCGGGGAATGTGTAAGATATAATAAAATACAATGTCTGCTTTAAGAGTAATTGGCGACCTCAAAATTAACGTTTCTAGATTTTATGTTCTCTCCCTAAATTCATCTGTCCTCCCAAATTCAAAACTTTTCCATGTTACATAATGCTGCTTGAAAAAGGTAACTAAAATTAACCAATCACATCTTCGAGTACTTTCTGCATAAACTTGGTATAAATACCGCTCGCAAGTAATTACGTCATCTTCCTTTCTCTAACTTCTGCTCTGCCAATGCCATACTGCTTTGCCTTGCTAAAATGCTTACGTCATACCTTTTAAAAAACCAATGTATTTAGAAATTATCATATTTCATTATGATTGGATAAATGTTTACTAAGATGGTTTTATATGTGTGAAAATAAAGATCGGAAATTCTTCAGATTCATTTGTGTCAACTGCATCATCATAGCTTTCCTTGCTTTCGTTTGACAACTGGCCATGATTATTTACAGCAACATTTACATCTGATTGGAGTTAAGGATTCAGCTTGTTGCCCTCTGTTTCATCAGGGTGATGTGGATAGTGACCATCTCAAGAACTGCCCTATTATTTTAAAGTTTATTACAGACAACTCTATCTAGGCTAATTTTTATACTCTCATCATTTTATTGGGCTGCTCATCAACTAATGGCAGAAATGCCAAAGATGGGCATAGGATAGAAGAAAAAAAAATCAGACAGCTGCAGTGTTTTCAGAGATTTTTAAGCTTTGGCATTAATACAAATAAAAAAAAAAATAATTAATTTTTTAATTTATCCAATTGCAAACATTATAGCTATTTCTCCATCAGATTGTCATAGTACTTCCCAACAGGACAGCTAATGCTAAAATTACTTGAATAAGCTCCAGCACTGGCACTTTTTAGCACGTTTTCTG
>KK116327.1:90834-132714 GCA_000611955.2 Stegodyphus mimosarum
CTGAACCATCTTTGTAAATATGGAACTTGTCTGAAGGATACCTCTAATGTATGGTAGCCAGAGCAGCATTTTTTAACTCATTCAGATTGGAAAGGTGTTTGTTGACAGTACAAAAAAGATCCAGATTTTTTTTAGCTTATTTAAAATAAGATTCCACTCCTGTGAGAAAACCTGATAAGTGGGTGTAAGTATATCATAAGTATCATAAAGATCATATACAGTTGAAAGGAAGGATCTATGAGTCTTTGGGCTTTCACTTGCTGGTCTATAGAAATTTAAAAAATTTTCTTTTCTTCTTAAGATTTCTTCAACAAGATTCATGGTTCTCCTTTGCCATCTTTCACTTAATGGTTCCAAATCGGTCAGCAATTCCATACCAACAATGGGAGTCAATTTTGCGCCACCAGCGATCAATCGCATGTTGTTTTGGAAACTATCAAATTTTTTTCTAACATAATTTGAGGCAGTAATAAAAGTGTCATTGTTATATTCAACAACAGGATACACATAACTTTTATAGGCTGTACACAAAATAGTTTGGCTCGATCACCAACTAATACCAGCCAAACTTTTCAGTAGTTTAGATCTCAGATGTCCTCGATCAATGGCTGTATTTATTTGTTTTTTCCAAGATAATTTTGGGTCTAAATGATTGTTAAAGTAAACAGAATTATTTGTTATGTTTAGATATTTGTTATTGTAATAAAAGTGTATGTCATGGTAGTACTAAGGGAGAACATTTAGAAGGTAGTTTTTTTCACTGTTTACTACCGTATTATTTTCATGAGTCCAGGTGTTAAGATTTATTGCAAAAAGAAAACATCAACATACCAAAAGAAAACAATGAAAAATCCAATTTAAAATACAAAAATAATGATTAAAAGTACAGTTTACAATTAATATAATAATAGTACAGATTAAAAATACGAAAACAATACATTAAACTTTACACATAATATGCAATACATTATTTTTGTATTACACAGTGATCTGTTTTTCACTAAAATAAAATCGAAGGATTTCACAAACTCATTGTTGTGCACCAGCCATGACCATGATTCTCCAAGAACAACTGAGACTCAAAATACCATTCAATGTAATGAAAATAAAAGAGATTTTCTGTTTTCATTGTTTAAAAATAAGTTGTTTTGAAAATAAACAGCTATCAAATCTACAGAACAAGTAGAGAGAATTCTCTCAACTCTTCTGATTTTGAGTTAAAAAAGTAAGTTTTCAGAATAATGACCTTGCAATGAAAATTAGGTTATCAGAATAATATCATTATCTAGCAATGAAATCACCAAGTTTAGCATGCACCCCATATTTCATTTTGGCAAATAAAAATAAATAAAACTTGCTTTCCGTCTTCAGTTTTTGCAAAATATATCCAAGTGTAAAATGTATTTCACTTTCAAATGCTAATGCTCCTTGGATTTGAGGCAGTTGAATGAATGCTTTACAGTAGCCTGGAGTCACGAACAATCTGCACAGAACATTTGCTTAATTATTTTTTGAAATGACTTAGCACTCATGCTCTCAACCACTGTAAACATACACCTGCCCCTTTCACACTGTAAGGTTTATCCTAATTTTGTTAACAGTTATTTTAAGTTATGCTTCTTTTCTGTCTTTCTAGTTTCAGCTTACACTTTCCTACCAGAATGTAATTTCAGAAATGCAGTGAATGCAAATGAGTACTATTTAACTTGATGTTTCACCGACCTCGAGAGAGAGAGAGTCTGATTTCCTGACTAGTGCGCATTTCCCTTTTTGCTGCATGTCTCTTTGATACTACGCTCAACCATACTTAGGTGCTTGCTAGGCTTCACCGATTTAATTAATATCTAGGAGCGAACTACTTATAATCCTGATAGCTTCGGCTGTATCTTTCAGTTAGCTTTAGTTAAGCTTAGTTAGTTTAATTTCATAATTATACAAGTTCAAGCCCAAGTGGATGCTTTGTGTATACTCCGAGTTAGGAGTTTATTGTATTTATTCTGAGAAATAAAGGGTAGTTATCCCTTCTTACATCTTACATGTTTGTTCACACACTTAAGCAATTATTTGCTTACTAGTGTTTTGTGGGGTTCAAGGTTTTGAACATTGAATTAAATAAGTGAAACCCACAGCACTAACTCCCCTTTTTTCTTCAACTCTTTTCTCTCTATGATATTTTTATTTACCAAATTTACTTTCATCAATTTCCACAATTACACCTCCCCATCTAACATTAGATTCTCTTTCAAACATAATTTCTATGCATGATTTCCTACAAAAACTCTTCCAATCTGTCATACTCTTTTTATCCATCCTTAAATGAAATCATTCCCGCACCTCATATACGTAACTCACAAAACATCACACATGTTCGATTTACTCTTCACAAACCGTAATCTGATTTTACAATTTGATGCTACATTTGCCTCACATAGTTCTATACTTCCATTTAAAATTACTTGTATTACGAGTATTTTTCAGTTTACAATTTCATATTCATTTCACAAATGGGACATTTATACGACCTAGAAATCAACATTTTCTCCATACACCACTCAATCATGCATTTCTACTCCTTTTCTACAGCAGATTAAAAAAAAATAAATTCCTTTATATTGCTGGACCAACACCATACATACTGATTGAAAATTGATCAAAGGATTCTTTGAACCAAAGAATTCTTTTTTCCATTTTGAGCAGTTATGATTATGGATTTTTAAATCATTCTTTCAATATTTTAATCATTTAGTAAATCTTAATAATGCACTTTTAAGGGTTAACTTGCTCTCTTAAATGCTAACAATAGCATGCAACATAGATTCATAATAAAAAAATGAGATTTTTTTATTATAAAGTAGATTTATAATAAAAAAAAACTCATGCACCAACATTATAAATATAACATTTGAACTCAACTAAAATATAATTTAAATTTCCTTAAAATTTGAAGCTGCGTATTTCAAACAATAACCATATAAACATTCCATGTGAAATTAGTTAAAGCATAACCGTAACCTCATTTATAAAGAGGCGTAGCCAACATTACATCATAGAAAAGTATGTCCAAGCCTAAGACAAGTAAATAACTTCTCGATTTGTGGAACGTCATCTAGAATTCAACTCCGACTTAAATAATTAAACAGTGAACTTACCATTGAAAGAAAGAAAAACAGCATTAAAAAAGTTAGTAGAAATGTAAAATATTAATTTTTGATTAAAAGCACAACAGAAATAAAAATAAAACTTTATTCAATGCTTTTAACTCAAATGTTAAGCTCATCTCGGTTAATTTCTGTGACTGTTTTAATGAATCTATTTAGTGGGTCTCCTGCTTTTTCCGCACAGTGGTGGTGAAAGTCAACTTGCTGATTATGAGTAGGCAAATTACTTTTGATGTGCCTTCAAGTACTTTGTATTAGTATGACATCCAGAATCAGAGTCAGTAAAACAAATACTAAACTTATAAATAACATATAAATATTTAAATCCCTTCTATTTCTATAACTTTGTATGATTTCTAGCCATCAGAATGTATTTTCGTTCCCGGATCAATCCATTTTTATGTAGTCCTTGCTTTTTCCAATATTTTTCCATTATGCACCTGCCACGTATTTTGATGGCACTGTTGTAAAACATAGGTGTGTGTGCATTTGTTTAATTATTCTTGTTTACACGTACACATACACATGTATGCACATTTTACCCAGATGGTGCTATTGTTAGCTCTTGGCATGTGTTTGATTTCTTTTTGACCTGGGCCAAAAATCATACAAACCCAAAAAATAAATAAGCTCAGTTATGCAATTTTCTCTAAGCATAATCACTTTATTTGGAAATATGTGAACACTGTTTTTCACAGTTGAATGTTAATGAAGAAAAGAACCTGACTGTCTAATCAGCATTTACAATCCCTGATGAAGTGCAAAGCTGTATGAGAATCAAAATGCCATCAAATTTCAAACTCTAAGAAGAAATAAAGAAGTTTATAAATATGTAAATACAAACATAAGTATTTTTATTTATGCATCAAGGAAATTTAATAAATAAGGTAAAGAGACTAGATTATTATTTATTCCCAAGCTTTGTCCCACTTGATAAATTTTCTCTGAAAACTTAGAAAGTGTTCATTATTTGTTTATTTAAATTTAAAAAGTCATTTAATGATTAATTAAATATTTTAGAATTATTTGAAAGAAATATCAATCTAAGAATTTAATATTTAGCTATTAATATGTTTGAATTACAAATGAAATCAACAAAAATTCCATACTGATATCAAACTTTAGATATCAGATAGAAAATGTATATGAATTTGAATATTTTAAATTTGCATTATTATTATTGTTGTTTATATATGTTTTGATAAATATTTATGAAGTAAAATTTAAAATTTATTTGAAATATTTTGTATTTTATTAATAGAATTTGTTATTTTGTGTGTATAAAAAGAAAGAAATTGACCTGATTGATTTGATTTTTCAAGTAGTGCATTTGGGTCACATGCAATTAGAGTTCGAGACCACTAGTGTAGGAGGTTCTGCTTGATGAACTGAATATTATTCTTATGACTATTGCTGGATGTGGTTCCAGCACAGTGGTACTGCAGTGCATCAACCAGACCCATTAGGGAATCAATGGTGGCTTGGTGGTTGTATTGCGTGGTCTTTCAAGTCCATTTCATTTATCTAGCATTGATTTCTTTCTCTGAGGGACCCTCAAGGCCATCATGTACAAAGCATCCATTGCTTCTGACATGGGTCTCATGGCAAGAACTGTCGTTGCTGCCTCTAAGATCCATATAAAACTCTCTAGTATCTCTAAAAAGGTTTGGCAATCCATATTATGTTGCATCAGTATTGGTCATATATTATCAGTGTAGATGGCTGGAATTTTATGCATCTTGTGAAATTTTATTCTGCTTCTATCACTTATTGTGCTGTTAAATTTCACTTAATAAAATGCTTTACACTGCTTTTTGTATCATATTATTAGCAATGCCTTGATATCTTTTCTCTTTCATATTATGCTTTGCTTTTTGATTCATATCGATGTTATCTACTTCCCTTCAAAGTTTGTATATGGAATTTTGAGATCTGTCATAAACTGAAGTTTAGCTTGGCTAAACTTTTGTTTATTGCATATAAATAAATTTTGGACTTTGTTCTCTGAAGCACAAATGATGATATCGAACTATATTTTTGCATATTTCTTCATATTATTTTGATCTAAATATTTGTCTGTTTTCTTTTATGTCTAGATGAAGATGTGCTTGAGTCTCAAAACAGATATCATACTGATGAATTGGCAAAAAAAATTTCAAAGCTGAAATCAGTAAGTATAGGCTACATTATAGAGTCAGGCTTTGTTTGAGGCAGAAGACATGAAAAATGAGAATGCCCACGCTGGGACTCGAACCTGAACCTCTCGAATACATGCCAAGTGTGCTACCATTATACCATGAAGGCATGCTGGAAGGAGGGAGATATATACTTTCCATTTTAAAGGGCAATTGGGGTTTAGAGGATCCAATCGTCAAATCCTGGTGGTGATGAATTATTGTCCATGACCTTATAGATTGAGTGCCACTTTAGAATCATTGGGTTATTTTGAAGCAGGAGACATGAAAAATGAGCAGTGTCCTCGCCAGGACTCGAACCGGGACCTGTGCTACCATTACACCACGAAGGCATGCTGGAAGGATGGAGATAATACCTTATAACATTACTCTTTGAAGATTTTACACTAGCCTAATCAAATATAATATTTTACTTTGTAAGTTTTAAAAACTGCTGATCTTCATTTAATTTAGTTGTGCACTAATTATAGTCATTATGTCCATTGCAGATCTTATTTGTTATTTATAAATAACAAATAAGATCTGCAATGTACATAAACTATAAACATGATATTTCGTATGATCTTATTTGTTTCTTTGTGTCTTATTTCTTACATTATATGATCTTATTTGTTTGTAAGTGCACTAAATAAGATTATATACATCAGTACATATATAATAAAAAACGGAATTTCATGATAATTTTCTGTGTTAACTCTAAAGCTACAAATATTTCAATGTAATGGGTTTTTCTGCTTGGTAGAAATAGGTTTTTATTAATCGTTGAAGAGCTAGTGCTAAATAATAATATGAAAGAAGTTAGAGAGTGCTTTTTAAACAATTACTCAGTTTTGAAAGCATGTTCTTTTTAATGTATTTTAATGATATCCATCACTTTTTAAACATTATGCTAGTTTTACATTTAGGTAAATTTTACATAAATAAAATAAATAAAAGTAAATAAAAGTGTGTATCTATTTACAGGCTGCATGTGATATTGAAATAGAAGCAAAGGATCATGTTCGATTATTGGATGATGTGGTGATTATTTTTTCATGTTTATAGTTTTCATAATATTAAACATAATTAGTAATGCATAATTGACATTCAGATACTTAATGAATCTTTATCTGTAGTTGCCAAAGCCTACAGAATTATAATTTTTTGCGGTAAATTTCTATGCTAGTTTTAAATTAAATTCCTTTGGAAAATTCTTGCAGTATTGAAAAAAATTGTTGAGATGATATCTGAATGAATTAAAATTTTTTTATAATGATGTTCATTTAGTTTTCAAATTAAAAAAAAAAAAGTAGCACGTTTATGAAAGAGCTGCTTAGCTTTCTGTAGTGTTGATGTGAAAATAAAGTTAATATTAAATCCTTCACAATTTTTAATTGCTTAAGTCTGAACAAATTCTTCACATTTTGGTGTACTTACACTATTATTATTCCCTTCAGATGGGCTTCTTAAAGTTATTATACTGTCACTTTCATAGCATTATAGTGCTGCAAACTAAAAAAAATGCATATAGTTACACTATACGAGATTTTGGGTAGTGAGTTAGAATATGGATTTTAAGGATTGAAAACAACATTTGCTAACTTTTACTTGTATGTGATGTGCATGCTGTGGTTGTTTTAATTTATGTAACTGTCAGAAAGATATTTTCCAAAAAATAAAGTTCTTATGGTTATTGAATTGCAGCAGAACAAAACACAAATCCCAGAAAAAAGCCACATTTGGTGTATATTATGAATTCTATTAGTAATGCTTCTGCTTTTCAGTATTTTTTATTATTATTATTATTATTGTAAGGTTTTGAACATTTTAATAATTAAAACTGATGCAAATCGCAGTTGCCTTTCTAATTTTGAAATCTGATACTATGATAAATACTTTGTATTTTAAAATTAAGAAAATACAATCATTGTGTAGGTTTTATTGAATGCAGTATTTTGCTTACATTCCACTTTGGATAGTTATCAGAATAATTATTTAAATAATTAAAAGAGCTAAGAAGTGGAAAATAATTAACGATGAAGCTACAATAAAATGCTTCGGAGAAACTGTGAAATAATTTTATTTTATGAAAATCCATAAAGATATTTAATTTAAAAAGTACCAGTTTGTGAAGAATCACTTTTTAACTAGTTATATCAACCAAAGATATGAAACATAGACTTGTATGACCAAATTATTTTATTAAATACTAAACAGAAATGTTTCAAAAAGTGTAGGATGTCATAATAATCAGAAATTTTTAAATGATAAAGAAATAATGAGTGTTGCATAATTAGATCTTATATCAAATCATCATACACATACACATCAAAATCATCATACACATCTGTGCTCCTGAGTGGTAATGTACATGTTTAAAATTCGTTGTTCTCCATTCTTCTGGTATAATAATACAAACTTTTTCTTCCCTATTGAACTAATCGCTGCCCTTTACATGTAATCTGATGATGCATATATGTAATTGTTGGCAAGTTTCTTCCATAGCAGAAAAAAAAGCATGGAAAAGAAAAATATACCCAAAAGAAATGTTTCTTAACTAATTTTTGAATTTATTTACATCATTTTATCTACATTTTTTTTACATAGAACTGATGTATTATAAATCTATATATTTTCATTTTCTCTAAAGTTTAACTAGCCACACTATATGTTTACAGGAACTTTTCTTTGGCTATTTATATTTTTTGAGGGGATGGAAAGATTAAGTATGTACTTTTGTGTACCTGGGTATCATTAAATAAAACTAGCAAAATAGCATAATTATTTAGAAAGGATTGAAAACAAAATTAAATTTAGAAAAAATTATATTTCAAAATTGTAAAATAATCTAACAAAACATTTTTTGATATTGCATATAGTAAGCAATTTCATAATTCATAATGGATAAATTCAAAAGAAGAAAATTTAATTTTGTTAAACTTTTACATTACAAAGTTCATGTGAAATTTCACAAATGACATTCCATTCTACTGTGCAACATTTAGTGTATTACAAATGGCATCAGTATAAAGTAAGATTTTGGAAATGGTGCATTCTCAGCAGGGTTGGCAAATTTCTTCCATGGTGGAAAAATCTGGCCAGAAAATGATTTTCATTACTTTCATATTTGTGTTATATTTTATTGACATACAGCATGACTATATATTTAGTCAATTTAAAGACTTTCATAGTATAAAATTTTGGGGCAAATTATTTAAATAGTTTGCATTTTATTGCAAAAATAATAAAACATTTATTTTCAAATAAGCTGTATTGTTATTAATAAATGTAATTATTTTAGCAGTTTCACAGGTACTCGATGTAATTATTCCCTTTGGTTTTTTCCTACTGTCCTGGAAGAAAGTGTTTCTTCTGGAAGCAACCCTGATGATATGTGTTAACTTTCCTTGTGTTAATGAAAAGTTTGGAACTTCAGATCTGTGCTGACCAAATATCCAATTGTAAGAACAGGGTAGCAGCTAATAATTTCACTCTTTAACATTGGCTTTTAATTCTGAAATTGTTTTCATTAAAAAAGATCCATGTGGTTTATATTTGCCAAAAACATAAGTTTTAGAATTTTGTATCTTATACGAATAAGTAAAAAATTTTCCTTTCTTTTTTATGTGGGCTGGCAGAAGTAGTTACTCGAATACTTATAAAACATTATATGTTATACCTTACCAAAGGTTGAGCAATTAAAACTGACAAATGCATGGTTTTCCTATGTGTAATGTTGTAGAAAAACCTCTCTGAAAGCACCCCTCCTCTTCAGGTAGCTTTCAAGTAAAAAATTTTCCTTTCCTTTTTATGTGGGCTAGCAGAAGTAGTTACTCGAATATTTATAAAACATTATATGTTGTGCCTTACCAAAGGTTGAGCAGTTAAAACTGCCAAATGCTGGTAGTTCATGTCCCATGTTCATGGTTTTCCTATGTGTAATGTTGTAGAAAGTCCTCCATGAAAGCATCCCTCCTCTTCAGGTAGCTTTCATATGCTTTGTTATATTTAGGTAACAAACCATTATATGTTAGATGGAATTCAGGCTCTTATTATGTATACAATATATGTAAAAACTGTATTCTGTTTAAAGAAAATATACTGAGAATAGGAAATCTGATTAGCTAAAGTATTACTTCAGATAGTAGTAAATCTAATTGTTGGACATTTTTGAGCAAATGGCAAAATAACAAGATGTTAAGGGATTCTTTGATATAAAGAGGTTATGTAAAATTGCATATAGTAGTTATTGAATTTTTCATTGTGTGCCATATAAATCCTTTACAGAAAAGGATGTATATTTATATTAAAAATCACATTAAATATATATTTTTTTAAATCCTTGCAGTCTTAAAATATGAAGCAATAATTTTTTTCCTTCCTTAATTTCTTGAATTTCACCACTTTGGAACACTTAAAATCAGATTTTTAAGAGCTCCTGTTATTTATGAAAGATGAAGTTTTAAATAGTTTGAAACAGCTTATTAAAGATTCAACTGCATTTTGTCTGTAATTTTTATATCCGACTTAAGTACTTACCAGAATTTTCACAGAAAAAGTGTTGTTTGTTTAAATAAACAGTGAAGTATACTCAAAGTAAATTGTAAAATTTTTTAAGAAAATTGTGCATGGCAATTTGAATTAGATTTTATTTTTAAGTGCTTATCATTTCTTTTGCATACAAATTATGAGGTGTTTTTCATTTTCCTGTTTTGATTAGATTTCTGGATTCAGTACTTCTTCAGTACCATGTTGAAAGTTTTATCTAAAACTTGCAAAACAAGTTCTTAATTTCTCACCTTCTCCTCTCAAAGAATGAAATGATGGATGTTTAATTTTTATCTCTAATGGTGATTTTTATGTAACATATGATTTCAAAATACAGGTAATCTTTTCAGTAGAATTTATTTTTTTTTAATAGGGAAATGAATTTGATAGCAGCCAAGGATTTTTATCTGGAAGTTTCAATCGAATGAATAAGATGATGTTTACTGGAAGAAATGACAGACGTTTGATGTGCTATGTTGTTCTAATAACTGTGGGCTTGTTTATTGTATTTTATTATTTGGCACATAAAGCAACCACATAGTTCCATTAAATGTAGATTGTATCAAATTTGTGTGTATATATATACATATGTACTTGTAGTTATGTCTAATATTTGTAAATAAAATTACATATTTAATACATTTGATGTCAGTTTATGTCAAATTTAATATTTTTTTCAAAAGTCAGCATTAAATAAAATCCTCTCACCTTTTGATATGCATAAAGAGATATTTAGAAATGAACCTCCATAAAAAATGTTTGTCTTCTTCCTTACTTATTAATAAAGCTATATGAATTATAAAAAGTAAGGAAAAAGTTAGCTACATAACTGCCCTGTAAATTAAAGCACTTGTTGTTATGAAATAAGTTTCTGCATCCCCATTATAAAGTTGGCATTTGGTGCAGATCCTATTCTTGACCAGTTCTTGTGTAAGATAATGCTCTTGATATAAGAAAATAATTAAACTAATCTGCAATCTCATTTTAAACATACATTTTATCTATTGACTTGGAACAGATTATTTCATTGTGAATTTTCTAATTTGTATTGATTTCCTTCCATAAATATGGGTTATTTATAATTCCATGAAACATTAAAATATCATAAGTCAATTACATTAAAAGTATGAAATTTGATTATACCAAAAATAGAGACAAACTCATGTAGTTCCAGAGGCGTAGCTAGGGTTTTCAGCACCCTGGGGCAAATGAAGATTTTGTGCTCCCTTCTGTGTGCCAAGAATGGAAAACATTTCATTGTAAAATTTTGTAATTATCAATTTGATGCCCTTAGGGACAGATGTCTCCCGTTGGCCCACCGTAGCTACACCACTGCCTAGTTTCTTTCACAAATATTTTATCTATTTTTGCTGATATGATAGATGCACATTCCAATATATTGGATCAAATACAGTGACACAGCTTTGAAGCTGTGCTGGAGATTAGTATTCTTGACAAGCTCCCACAAGAAAAAGTTGTATGGGATTAAATCAAAAATTGAGGTGGCTACCATATTAATGAATCATTTTTTTGTCCTGTGTGTCCTATCCATCTTAATGGGAAATTTTGACTGAAATACTTTCGATAATGGTCTTAATAATTAAGTTAAAATAACATGCCAAACAAATATTAATTTTGAAGTCAAACAACGAAAATCTGTGTTATATTTGCAAATTTTCATAGGAGTAGTTTCCATGGTTTTTACTGAACCATCATCCTCAGCTGCCATAGTGCAAAAGAACAAGATAAGATAAAATAAGAATGGCTGGACAGGAGTTAAGTTCCTGTCTAGCCATTCTTATCTTATCCATAGATGGCATGAGTAATTTAACTCACTGTCCAGCCATCCTTATCTTATTCATAGATGGCACCAATAACTTAACGCCTGTCCAGCCATTCTTATCTTATCTCATTCATTTGCACTTTGGCAGCTATGGATGATGGTTCAGTAAAAACCATTGAAACTAGTCCTTTGAAAATTGGCAAATATAACACTGATTTTTGCTGACTTCGAAATTAATGGTCTTAGTGGTAGTGAACCAGATAACTGTTTTGCTGAAAGAGGACATCAGCCAATTTTCCAATATGTCCAAGTATCTTCCATTTATGAATAGGGTTTGGGGTACTAGCAAAGTTTGAATATAAAAATCTTTGTGATATGTGTTAAAAATAAGCCAGTTTTCCTAGATGTTCAATTAAATTCTCCCAGTAATACAAAAGTATCTGCTGTACTAGCAAAATTGGACACATGGAAAGTTTGTAAAATATGTTTGAAAAAATAAGCCAATTTTCCAGTATGTGCAGGCTTATAGCTGATTGAGTGGCTATGATTGCTAAATACTGGTAGCTTTACCCAAGTTTAAATTCCAGAAAATATGCTGGTTGCATAGCTGGTTTTATAGTTTTGAATGTATTGAGTAGTCCAGGAAGTTCTGCAGTTTTTTGAACAGAAGCATGTTTTCATTTCATTATTTTGTTACTGCTGATGAAGAGTGACATTGATTGAAGCAGATGCGTAAATATAGTCACTTTGTATAGCTCTAGCATAATTTGTGTCTCAATGCAATGCTAAAGATAAAGAATACAAATTTCATTTTCATCCTGGGGCAATTTGCCCAGAAGGACTATTAATTTCGTTTTGGCATTTTGTGTTGATTCACTAAAAGCGTTGTTTCACTTTTCAAATTGTTGCCACGAAATATTATCACCCTGTATTATACAATTCAAGGAAATTCAATAATGAAGAATCTGCATAAATGTATGTATGTTTCTTGCATTGTGACGAAACAACGGTACCTAGAGCCATCAAATTTTAAATATTGAACGTTTCCACTCGCATATGGGCATCTGGAAGCCCAAATTTGGAATTTGTTTTATTATCAATTTGATATTTTGTAAGCCTTTTAAAGAACTTTTGATTAACAAACTCAAGGATTTCAAAGCGAGCACTGGCACCATTGAATTACTGGAGAAGAGAAAGGGATACAATCCAGTAATGTTGCAAGATAATCATAAGATAAGCCGAAACCTCTTTTAATAATATAAAGAAGGGGGTTGCATTCCTTCAAAAATGCTTTGGTGGGATTACAAAAGAACTGGATATTCTGAACTGTTGCCTCCAAATCAGAAAATGAATTTGGGAAAGTACTGTTTCCAAAAGGCAATTTTAAAAGCAGAAATTGAAACAAAGTGCCCAGAACTGACCAATTGTTGAGGTATCTTTCATGACAATCCTGAGCTCCACATTTTGACGAATGTTAAATTTATTGAGTATGGCTGGAATATTTTATGTCACCCCCCATATTTACTAGACCTTGCCCCTCTCAATTTTTATCTCTTCAGGTCATTTCAGAACTCCCGAGTCCACTTCTTTGGAGGCTCTCAAACAATACCTTGATAAATTCTTTACAAATAAACCTAGTGACTTTTTTTAAGAGGAGGAATTTTCTAGCTGCCATAGGGACTGCAAAAAGTCTTACTAAGAAACGTTGCTTACATGATTCAATAAAAGATATTTTGCTTCATTTGTATTTATCTTTTTGACTTAATCACGTGAATATCATCAAATATTTATACTGTACAATTTCCTTGGAAAGTTCTCTATAAAAGTAACTCTTCCCTTAGGCATATAGCCTTTGCATTCTTTGCCATAATTCAAAGAAACAGTTCGAATATATGCAAGTAAGTCCTCTCAGTGGCTTGTGTCTTCTGTTCCAGCAAAGTTGGACATGGAGGATTTGAGAAATATATTAAATTATCATGAATTTAACTGTATTCAGTGTAAGAAAACTTGGTATCAGTTACAGAATTTTTGATGAATTTTGGAAATGTTTCTCATCATTTGATTTTAGAGAATAATGTTTAAAATTCAAGTTTCAATAAAATAGTTGCAGAAAAGCATGTGATTCTGCTGCATATAAGGTTCAATTCTGATATATGTAGTATTTCTGTACATCGCACATTTCTGACATATGCAGTCATTTTGAATGATTATATATTTTCAGTGCCTCATGGTACATTTTTATGTTGTCATGATTCTGTAAACTTGATCTGAGAAGAATGCATGATTAAATTTTTCAATCCAAAATCTTTATCATCATCAACACTTTTTCTGACCGACATAATTCCATTGGCCAATGAATGTGTATGCATCTATTATTGATGTTTGGTTTCTCTGCTAACACAATTTGTATTTCATCATATCAGAATTTTGTCAAAATATTATTTCCTGAATTTTGAAAATTGTGGTGAATAGGTTTTAGATCTAAAATTTCAGTATCCAGGTCTTACTGAATGCTGCCCTTAACTCACTGAACATTCGATTCTATTTATGTTCTGAAAACTGCAGTAAGAAAGAACCATATTTGCAAAAATTTTTCCTTTAGATGAAACTCAAATAGTTCTGGAAATGGCTACTGTACAATTTCCTCCCCCCCCCTCTTTGTAGAGCGATCAACAAATCATTTCGCTTAACTAATGGCTCTAGTGTTAAAATGTTGTTCACTGGTTAATGCCTAAAGGCGATAAAGCAGATGGCTTCCCTTACTGAGGAAGAAAAAAGTTTTGTCTGCATGCTTTGGCCAGAAGAAAGGATGTTTTTTTCTTGGTGGAAATCCACTGATTTTAATTGCTTATCAAGTAAAAATTTTATTGATTTTTATTGCGTTTGGCTGCATTAATGTATGTTTATAGAATGTTAATTTGTTGGAAATGCTTAATAAAAAATCCTTCAAAAATGAATATTAGTGCAGTGCAAATATGTTAAATGGAATACAAATAAAAGTTTCAATTTAATCATATAGATATGCATACCACAGTCATAAAATCTTACGAACTAGTGAAATGGTCTAGTTTAACAAATTATCTGCTTTTGATTCAAGCTAACTTTTTATGCCAAGTTAAAATTTGTAACAGTTTAAAATACCTAATTCCTATTGAAAGTTACATGTACATTATTTAAAAAAACACGTGCTTAGTGTCAGTCATTTTGGCAGATTGTTTGTACTGCATTTAACTATAAATCTATTTCATTTATCTTGTTTCATATTTATAAAAGATAATTTTGCCTTTCTCATTTATTGCTTGATAGAATTAATAAAATAGTGAATATTTTGAAAGAAATTTCAGTAGTAATCTTATGCGATAGCCTTGTTAAAAAAGTTATCTACATACAGACAAGATTATGTCACAGATACATTTCAGTTTCCGAAATAAATGGCATGGATGTTAAATTTGGTGCATTAGAGTTGTTTTATGTAAATCATATTTTTATTTTTAACTTAAATACAGCACTTTTATCAAATTACTAAAATTCATTTTAAGGAAAATTTAGAATAATAAAAAAAAAGCTTTCAAAATCATGTTTCACATTTTTAGGGTTCTTATAATATAAATTATTTAGATATCTCAATTCACATTATCAAATATTATAATTTAAATAATAAAAGCAAGCTGTATATTTCCATTTAAACTATTTGTTTTACAATAAAAAATAAGAACAATAATTTTTGAATAAATCTTGCGAAACCTCAAATAGGCCCGTGTTTTAACCCATATAACATTTTGTCCACTCGTTTCCAATGTTTCACCATGGCAAGCCTATTCCTTTCCTGCTTTCTTTATTTTTAATTACCATATACTGAATTTTACTGGAGCTCTTAAATCTCCCGAAGTCTCACAGCATACATTATAATTAAAAAAATAAGATAGCTTTTCAGTAGCAAGAAATTTTATTTTGAATAAAATCCACTAATTCGATTGATGCTTGAAAATTACAGTTTGTATAATGTATTCCCACTGTAAAGCTTTATGAATTGTGCAGGAAAATGTATAATAAGAAGTACAGTGATAAGAATATATTATTGAATATTTATTTCAAGAGAGTAGAGAAACATCTTTTCAGCACCGAAGATATTAAAATGTTCAGTATTATGCTTCAATAAATACAAGTATGCTAATCTATAGAACTCACTTGACTTTAACCATAAAATAATTATAACCATAAAAAAGTAATTCCAATTAAATTTATGAGTACTCGCTGTTTACTGGACCTTGAGGGAGACGTATTATTTATATCTATGATATAAAATACTTTCCTTGGAAAACAAAATCTGCAAACACGATCATGCCAAGGAAATAACCTTCAAGCAGCCTTTGGCAAGTATTGCCAGTGTGCGAAAAATAAGATCCTAATTAAACTTCAACCATACCTGGCGAATACACTTTTTCATATTGTTATTCGACAAATTATAAGATTTTTCATTTATCTTTAAAATTTAAGCTCTCTGTTATTGACTGAGAAAAGCTGGTAATTCATTGTAGTGAATTTATTATTAAATTTATAACTAAGGAGTTATAATTGCAGTTGTAATACAATGACTATTCAAGTTACAATATAACTGAGATAAGCTGGTAATTCATTGTAATTAATTTATTGTTAAATTTATAACTAAGGAGCTATAATTGCAGTTGTAATACAATGACTATTCAAGTTACAATATAACTGAGATAAGCTGGTAATTCATTGTAGTTAATTTATTGTTAAATTTATAACTAAGGAGCTATAATTGCAGTTGTAATACAATGACTATTCTAGTTACAATATAACTGCAAAAACAATTAGATATTTGGCTCAGCAGTAATCAAGTAAATAAGATATCTTTTGAATAACAGTAGTTCAAATTGGATACGAATTCTGGCAAACAATCTAAATGTTTGAACATCTCCGTGGATTTCCTTGTGTGAAACATGAATACAAACCAGTTTCCTCTAGAAAATTCACCATGAATACATCATTTGTCTTAAATGTTTCGTCTCATTCAATTAAATAAAGACCTCCTCATGGGTGATGTGAATATGAAACAGTTTCTTTTAGAAAGTCCTCCACAGAAGCATCTGGGGGTCGCTTTACCATAATCCAAATAATATAACATTCACAGGTGCAAAAGAAAATTATACTTTTGTTTTTACCTGAAACTGCAGAAAATAGTTGTGCACATTCACTTATAAGTAAATAATACATTTTAACTATTTTTTGAAGGTATGTGTTATGTTTAATAAAAGACTAATTCTCAATAATTTTTTTTCAATGACAGGCACTAGTCATTTTAGACATCGGTCAGCCAGAAGCGGTGGTCATGTTATTATGGAGACACCTGATAGGCAAGACACCGTTGCCTCCTGTAAAGGGGGTGGAGAAATTACATCCATGCTTTATCCGGGATTTGAACCCGGGTCTTTCGGTATGGCTGTCAGGGTCACAAGCCACTTTCCCGTCTGGGTGGCAATTCATAATAAATAGAGTTAGTAAAATGGTTAGTACACACAGCAATTAACAGACTTATTGCAGGTCAGAGTAATTTTTCTACCAGCTAAAGCAATCGGATAAAATTATGAGACTTCCCTGATGATAGGAAAAGATAAATGAAAATTTCATAATTTTTCCTTCTGTAATGTAAGACAAGACCAGCTTACTTTAACAAATCCCCCACAAAAACATCCCTTTGCGCAGACATACACTCTTTACTTGCTTTTCTTTTAATCTTATAATTTAAATTCACATGCATGTTGAAGAAGATCATAAACATACATATTTGCTTACTAACGTTATCTGCACTTAAGCCTATATAAAATAGCCGATATTACTTACTTTAAATAATTTCTAATTTATGCTGGTATCACAAAGTGCAATACATGCAGGATGATCCCAAATAGAAAATAGTAATAATTTTCTTGTAGTTGATTATCCCGCTGCATTATTTAAACTCATCATTAATGGAGAAACATTTCGGATATACTATGATTTCCTGTAATTTTCAAATAAGATCACGATTTTCCTACCCTATGTCACTGAAATTATAAGGGGCAGTTGCTTTCTGATTAAATAATTACAATCATCTGCTGTGCACTTTTAATTAAGATGTAATTACAATTACATTGTAATTTTTATTAACTTATATAATTACAATTATACTGTATATCCAATTAGATTTCACAATTAAAATGCATTTGCATAAATTTTAATTGTAATTAAAAATAGTTACATTGTAATTACAAAACAATTGCATAATATTACAATTACTGTGTATTTTCAATTGCATACTACAAATACAGTTACAATCATGATTTCATTAGGCTATGTAATTCCAATTATCAGGGGCAATTATTTTTCTAATTTTATAATTATAATTACCTACTACAGTTACAATTACAGCATAGTTGTTATTAGATTATATAACTGCAATTGCACTGAATATCATAGATGTCACAAATACAGTGTAATTATAATTTAATTGAAATTGCATAAATTGTAATTAAAAAAAGCTATTTTATAATTGTAATTACTTAGTAATTGCATAATGTTATTACAATTACAATGTAATTTCAATTGCATACTATAAATACAATCACAATTATGATCATGATTTCATTAGGCTATGTAATTCCAATTATCAGAAGCAATTACTTTCCTAATTATGTAGTTTTAATTGCCTACCGCAACTGCAAATAAAATTACATTGCAATTAGCTAATATATGTATTCACAAGTACAGTTTATTGTAATTGTAATTAGATGCAATAAAATTAATAAGTGTAATCAGATTATATAATGCCTGTAATGGCAGTTGCATTGCAATTGTAACTAGATTTCAGAATTATAATGCAATTGCATACATTGTTGTTGTAATTAAAAAGTACTTACATTCTAATTATAATTGCATAGTCTAATTGCATTTGCAATGTAGTTGGAATCACATACTCAAAATATTATTACAATTACAATTACAATTACTGTTGCATTTTAATTTGAATTGTTATTGAAGTTACATTTTGCCAAACTATGACCTAAAATTTAGATAGTAATTAGGCTGGAAAATGAAAATTCTGTTTACATACATAAACATTTAATTTTACTACACTGGCATAAACACAGAAAAGATGGAGGTTTTAAACGAGCTATTTATTCTGAGTTGTTATTCAAAATGTAACGGAAAAAACTCATTTGTCTCTAGCAAATAGCTAGTTTCCCCGCTTCAGTTACTTTCTGCAGAGGAAAATTATCACCTGTCAGTTTAAATTAAGAGCAGAGGGAGGAGGGCACTTCGAGACAGGCAACATATATGCTGCTTTGCTGTTTTGTGGCAAAATTGAGGTTTTTGTATAAGCAACCCGATTCCCAGGAGATCGCATCCGAAGCAGACCTAGCAGCTATGGGCCTCGCACCCGCTCTTGGTAACAGCCCCGGTCAGGGGGACTTGCTACAGAGTCAAACTCTGGAACGCTCACTCCTATACGCCACATTTTCCAACACCCAAAGAGTGCGGAATTCGGCACTGGGCTCATCCCGGTTCGCTCGCCGCTACTAAGGGAATCCCTGTTGGTTTCTTTTCCTCCGCTTATTTATATGCTTAAATTCAGCGGGTCGTCTCGTCTGATCTGAGGTCAACAATATATTAGTTTTTATTTCATATGCTGCCTTGCCGTTATGGAGACCAAAATATCTGGACGCATATATATGCTGTCTTGGTGGTTGGAGAGCCAATATTTTCAGACACATATGTGCGGCCTTGCCGGTTGGAGGGTTAAAGTGTTTTGTGTTAAACTTCTTATAATGTTCCATAAAATTTCTTCAAAACTATAAATATAAGAAAAATTTTCTCATTTTTCTCATACATGTAAAAATTAAGAATCAAATGTATTTCATATGATTTTAAAAAACTCTTTACAACAGACTAATATATATGAAGTTATAATAATATGAAAAGATATTATTTAAAAGCTCACATATTTCCTATTTAAATCAAAGAAAATATAAAGAAAAATATATTAGTAACATAAAAGGTGTTTATTAGCATTAATCTCCTTTTACTAAGGAAAACAATTACAGCTGAAACAATTTTATTTTTTTAAATACATCCTCTGAAAAATTCTAAAATTTGTTTATACGATTTTAATTGCATACAAATACTAGAACTAACATATACAATCAATATTTAAATTCATGTATGCATTCTTTTCTTTAATAACAAGAAAAAATTTCAAATATATACTAAAATATTCAACTGTTAAATACATAACTGAAGTATTTGGTACTTGAGTGTTAGCCATTATTTGCCAATACACCATCAACAGTGTGGTGTCCTTTGACAATGAAATATATTAAAAGATTAATTAACAGGTTTTTTTTATAAGTAGTACTGTTTGCAAATTGTTATCAAAATCACATCAAACAGTTTATTGTCCTACTTGAAGGTTTTATTTTTAGGCATATAATTCTTGCATCCTTATGCATAATAACCTACTTATCTGCTCAGTATTAACTAGGTGTAAAGTATCAGCGTTCACTTTCAGTTTTCCTCTCAGTGATTGAATGATCTGGCTGCCAGAGTTTTTCTGATTTCTCTCCATCTGCCTACAAGAATTTTTCCTTTCCTTTATGTAACACATGGACTATTTCTCTTAAATAGTCCTCCATGAAGGAATTCCTTCGTAATAAGTTTTGCATAATCAAATAATGATAAACTAAATAAATTGTATTTTAAACACATAAATTTGACCTACAGTGGCCATGCGGTAAAAGCCACTGAACACTGATATTTCAGTCCACGCTTCAAATGCCAGTGAATGGGCTGGCTGCATGAGCATTTTCATGGTTTTTTCCATGTGTAACATAGATAAAGACCTAAAAAAGGCCTCCATGGGCATCCCTCCTTTTTCGTGTACTGCCTAATGGCAGAACACGTAATAAATAAGAAAATAAACACAAATTTAGAGAAACAGAAAAAAATTACAAAATTCATTATGTATGTAAGGAAATGTGTTTTAAATTTCATCATGATGCTTTTTAATAACAAAATGTATTTTCGAAGCAATTTGCAATGAAATAATTTTTAGGTATTTTTCTTAATTATAAGTTTGGATGCTATAGGACTCAGAGTTAAAAAAAAAAATGTATATTACATTCTGCACAATGAAGTTACATTTTATCTAATTAAAATGCAATATATAACTTTTATATTAGTATATGCTAGGGAGATTCAGATGATGAAAAGCTAGAATATTAAACTTGTAATAGTCAAGGTTTAAAACAAGTGATTTTATTTTACATTAAACTTTTACTATTTGAAAAATACCCAATTTATAAATGATTGATAATTTACTTTAACAGTATTTCATCATATTCATTCAAAAAGTTAACAAAAATTAGTACGATGACATTTTGCGTAAAAAAAAAACTGTATGTTACATGTTAAGATTATTACACTTAACATAGCACTTTTGTCTAAAAAATAAAGTTGTTTAAATAAGTGTTCAAAAGATTATTTAAAAAATTCAACAATGTTAAAGAGTATTTTTTACATTTCAATATTGAATATAAAATAAAATTCCAATAAATATAAATATTTCCTAAGGAAATAAATATATGCATATTTATTGATAAACAGAAGTGTATTTATATATAATTTATTAATTTTTAAAACCACTGACAGAATATTTTTTTGCTATTACGACTGCATCATCCAGAGATTCCATAGTCACTAATAGTTGTACAATTTCCTTTATTACAATCCTGGAAAAGAAAAGTATACTTTTATATATTCATAAACTAACAAATTGAACTACATATTTTTTAAGTATTACAATATGGATAAGCAGAAGCTCTTGGCTGTTTTGCCATCACAAAATGAACATATACTAGAATGTAGAATAGTCCATTTAAAAATGCAAAAATAAGAAATATGATGAAGTATTAATTTTTCTCCTTCTAGATAGATATTACAAATTATATGTTTTATTTGTATAATTTAAAAATGTAATAGAATAATTTTAAGAAATTCTCATTTCTTATTTATTATATATAGAGAATTAGAAATATTACATAATGACTGTTAATCTGTTTTTCATCTAATATCACATTACTTTAAATAAACAAAAATTTTACATGATTCAGCAATCCATTCACCTAATTTCAATATACAGCTCATTACATTCACTCCAAATTCTATTAGTGCAAAGATCTTTAATAAATAATCAGTAATTCCATACACTGCTTCTTCTCTCATAAGGCCACAACATGTGCTATTGTGTCTTTATAATAAGAAGTATCAAAGTGTCAAATCCTGTGAAAACATATTCAGAAGCTGATTGTGATTTTTTCTTTGTATCAATTGAAATGCATTTGCAAACTGTAATAGACAAGTTCAGAATCATTTAAAAACACTGAATTCTAGTTCAAAGATGACACTGAAACATCAGGGAGGAAATAGGTACCTTAACCCTAGAACGCTACCCATTCGTTTCCTGGACGAAGCCCATAATAACCTTGCCCTGCCTTTCCTAAAACAGGACGTACAACTCAGTACCTTTATATAGACTCAGTACCTTCACTGTTACAGATAAAGAC
The DNA here is from genome assembly GCA_000611955.2 of Stegodyphus mimosarum. Taxonomy (NCBI): domain Eukaryota; kingdom Metazoa; phylum Arthropoda; class Arachnida; order Araneae; family Eresidae; genus Stegodyphus; species Stegodyphus mimosarum. Next base: position 113,117 of record KK116327.1, read on the forward strand.
ATTGCTTCTTACTGAAATAGTTTTGCACATTTAGAACAATATTCATCTCACAGATGAATGGTTAGCTGTAATGTTTTATTTCAGAATCTGATTTAGGTTTATTTCTGTGTTGCCTTGCCCTGACGCACACCCTGAAACCATCAATTTTCGAATTTTTCCCCACTCTTCTTTCCAAACTTTTTGACAGAAAACCAATTGATTACTTATCTTTTACCTCTAAATAACACTACATTTTTTAGGTCTTAGTACTTCAAATCGGATGCCTTTTAAAATTTGTTTTTAATGAAACAAAATAACTTCCTTTTATTACTATAAAAACTTTAAATTTCAAAAGTTATTCATCGCACATCATTATTTCTATCATAAACAATAAAAATACAGCAATAATTAAACTGCATATATAAACAACCTGTGTATGCTTATGGCATTTGCTTTGTGGTTTCAGGGCATGACCACTGAGTCACTAGAGCATTGTGTTACAATGCTCACAATCCTCTGGATCCTCAGTGGTTGTGCCCTGAAACCCTGTACTCTTCCCAATGGTGTTCGCTCCTTTCAAATAAGAATGTTTATTTTTACCTGGATATAATAAGGAGCTTTGAACCCACAGATTTATTTTATTACTAAACAATACATACATTTTATTACTAAACAATACATGCCCAGAGAAAATATCTTTCATTTCCAGAGATTTTTCTCAGAGCTCAACACGCATGAGTCCTATGCTAGTACTGTGATTTCCTGAATTATTTTGTGTGGTTTAAATAAAATGCAAATATATTTTCAATAACTAAAAATGGAAATTGGGTAAAAATTTAATTAAATGTAAAATATTTAATCAGTATTTTTTTTCTGCTGTTGAGATTTAATATGCCTAGCAAAGGGCTAGAAAGCTGATGCACTAGCTTCACTTGAAGAATTACCTTCAGATCCCATATCTGTGGTCTCTGAGGATGAAAGTGATGGAGAAGGAAATACTCCTTTTCCCCCTTCCCTCCTGCTTATGGAAATATAGAAGATGAAAGTGATGATCAGTCATAAAATGATGATATAAATTTACCAGATACTGGAATTGCATAGGTAATGTAGAATAAACTACAGAATGTAGTTAAATCAGTTCCGGAATTTTCGGAGGATTATGGCCCAACTAACAAAAGTACCTCTATGGAAGATGTAAAACCCATGGATACATTTATGTCTTTTTTTTACTGCTGAATATTTGGATAAATTATTTTTTGAAACTAACTTATATGCAACTGAAAAAGGTAAGCCATTTTCGCCTATAACTCTTCAGGATATTTTGATATTTTTAGGGATAAACATTCTAATGGGAATTAAAGAACTCCTAAGCTATTGGGATTTCTGGTCAACTAGTGAAATACTGAATGAATCTTATGTGGCAAAGTAAATGCAGTAAAGAAGTTTTCATGGATTTTCGGCAATTTGCATTTGAACGATAACAGCCTAATGACAAAACGTTTGACAAACTTTATGATGTTTGGTCTCTATTGACTATTTCAAGTGTCAGAAAGATTCGATAGTCTCTTTAAATCATGGAAAAAAATCAGTCAATTGATGAACCAATTATTTGTTTCAAAGGTAGAAGTTCACTAAACTATACTTACCTAAGAAACCAATAAAATGAGGATATAAAGTATGGATGCATTGCGATGAAAGCGACTATGCTTGTCAATTTGAAATTTATACTGTTAAAACCCACAAAGTCAAAAAAGCTCAGAGTGAAAGAGTGGTAAAAATGCTAAGTGAGTCCTTGTATGGTAAAAATCATAGAGTATAGATGGACAATTATTTTACATCTTATGAATTTTTCAAGTTTTTAGAAACGAAAAATGTATTTTGTTGCAAAACTGTAAATAAGGGGGGGGGGAGGAGCCCTTCCCAAAATGCAGATGGAAGATGAGAAATTCAAACAGGGTGACTTTGACTGGGCAGTATGAGATGACAAAATAACTTGTCTAAAATGGGAAGACAAAAGATGTGTTACCATTTTATCTAGCCTAGTTGATCAGTTATTCCCTCTACTGCAGAAAGGAAAGAAAAAACTGGACAGAAAGTTTAGATACAATGTCCAAAGGCAGTTATAGATTACAATAAAATATGGGATATGTGGACTACTTTGACCAACTAAAAAAGCTTATATGAAATTAATAGGAAAAGTAAAAAATGGTGGCATCGAATCTTCTTTCATTTTATTGATGTCACCATTATAAACGCCTTCACTATATACCAAATGCTTCCAGAGAGTGACCCCAGTTTAAAAATACACAAATCTTTCAGAATGAATATAATCAGTAATATGATACGTATAAGAAACGAAGGAACCATACCAAAGCAAAAAAAGTCAAGTCTCCCTACCAACATAAAAACCATAAATTTCATGTGCCAGATAAAAAGAGATTAAAGAGCGCAGAACATATGCCAGTAAAATGCAAATCACGGTGGTGTACATTTTGTACACAAGAGAGAAACATCACAGAACAAGATATATGTCTGAAACATGCAACAATTGGATTATATGCATGTACCAAAAAGACAAAATATGCTTTGAACAGTTTCGCAAAAAATAACTTTGTTCTTTGACATTTAAAAAAAATCACCAAGTTTTTTTTTTTTTTTAATACTCTACTTTTTTTAAACTAGTTATCTGAACTTCCTTATTATGCACATTCTTATGTTTTCACTGCTGTAGAAAAATTACATAAATGTTTAATTTTTTAATTTTTTCTGATGATTTACTTTGTAAAATAAATAAAAAAATAAATATTATGCAATTTTAAATACAATTTTTTTTAAGTCGCAAATGTCATTCATTGAAAATGCATATGGAAAAAGGTAAGTTTTTCTTTTCTACTACTAAGTACTACTTTTAAGTAAGTTTCAAAGTTCTAGATGTGCGCTGGTTTCACAACGAGATCACCACCCACAGATCAATGGGTGAGAGCAGATTTTTTTTAATTCATATATTATTACATAAAAATAATATTGTGCGCATCAAAGGGTTAAGATGTCAGAGCATTTTAGCGAAGAAAATGTTTGGGGTAGACCTGAGGCTATCTGTGAGTGATGAAGAAAATTCTTTTTCTTGGGAAAAAACGGAGAAAGATGATTTTGCCGACGTTGAAAATCACACAGATAGCCACAAAGATGAAAATGAGGAATTATCATTTGACATTAAAAATAAATAAGAAACAATGCTTGGAAAACAAACCCGGGAAGATGAAAATATGAATTTGAAATATAGACTAAGTAAAGATAAGTGGTCATCTGTTCCTAAATCAAGCAACACAAGGAAAGAATTTCACAATATTATTTAATTTTTAAAGAACCAAAGGACTGAGCCATAAAAGGCGACTGCAGACACATTGGCTCAAATGCGCAACTACATGTTGCATAGTAGAAAACTCGCCGAAGGCCTCTTTTTTTGGTTAGCTGTAACATTTCATTTCAGAATCTGACTTAGGTTTATAGACTTAAGAGTTAGATTTGAATGAGATTGAATCCTTATAGAAATAGTATACACTCAAATTCTATTAATTATTCATAAACATATTTTAACAGATAATCATTAATAGCACCTGCTGCTGAAGCATTTGTGATTAGTTTTTGACTTATGATCAAATATATCAGGACTGCCCAACTTTTTTATGAGCATAACCCACTTATTGTTTCTTACTGGTGACTTTATGGAAAGAAAGAATAGAATGTGGGTAAACATGCTACCTGTTTTACAGATGTACAGAGTGATTGTATGGCTTACAATGTTACAGATCACACCATGATCCCTAGAGTCTTTGAAAAATAAAGCATGGAGCAGTTAATTATATTAAGTTTGTTAGAGTAGTTCCTGCATTTAATGGTTTAAACTGACGAGCAATAAAAAGCACATCAGACTTTATTCTCAATATAAATCTGATAAAGGCAGGCACAGCTTACTACATTTTTCAAGTGTATGGAGAAGATGCAGTTCACAATACCATATATCAATTATTGTTATAAAAATTCTGAGTTGGTGATAGAATATATAAAAACTAAATATGTTCTTAATATCAAAGAATGGTTTCTGAAGGGTTTTTTTACCAAACCTATGTCAACTTCTTAAGAACAGCAGAAACATTTTTAGTACAGAGAATAATAGTCAAAAGACAGGGTTTCGGTTTCCAAACCTTCAAATGATGTTAAAATTATTTACAATATTTTTAAAGTTAAAACAGACATTTTATCAGATAAATGGCAAGGGATTATAACTAATAACAACAACTATGTGAAATAATAGGAGCTTAATTATGTGTGTTCTCTGTCATTATTTTTTGAGAAACTTAAAAAGAGGGCAGAACTTTCACACACATACAATATAAAATAATAATGTAGAGTTTGGATAGTTTTTGATTGGTTAAAAAGTATGCTGGAACTGATGGCTGACCAGTCCTAACTACAGTCATTCCTTGCATTTTTTATCCAGAATCAAATAAGCATGCTATTTAATCACTGGGATATGTAATAAATAAGAAAATACAAAGAAACAATTTTTTATGAAACATTTCACAGTTCAAAAGTTTAACGTTCATTATATTTCTACCAGATATTGACATACTACTTTTTTTATGTAAATGTTTTACTTACTTTATTTCATCTTCTGGTATTCCTCGCTTAGCACACTGGGAATGGTAAGTATCTGCAAACTTAATTAAAAATGTGGAAAATGGCTTCAGTAAAGAGAGAGTTGTGCTACCTCTACTGTTTTTGAACCAACTTTTAGGATAACTTGATACAATCTGGATATAAATAATATAATTAGAAAAAGATAATAGCTATCTGAATTTCATCATAGGAAAAATTATAAAATAACTAAACTGAAACTAAAATTCTACTCACCACTTTACATTTATCTAATGTATCCCTCATCATCATAGATGTGTGCAATCCCATCAATAGATAACGATTAACCAGTGAAGCTAGAGTCATATGCTGGAGAGGTTGTTCTGCTATAATGCTTTCCCACATAAGAATGTTTTGCAACAGCTAAAATATACCAAAAGATTTCTAATTCAGCATTTAAATGTCTTAATTTAAAAAGATTGCTAAACTATGATCCTAGATATATGCTTTAATTTAGTAATAAAAAAAATATGTTTTATAACAATATGTTTAGTTGAATTTGGTTAATTTTACTACCCAGCTAAATAATAATAATAATAATAATAAAACATTCCTACAATAAATTAAAGAGTAATGAGAGCTAAAAATTTAAGAACATTATTGGATAAAATAATTTGAAAACTTATATGTTATTAGGACAAAACATATAAAACTGCACTTTTCTACAAATTTTAATTATTATTACTTTTTTTAATATAAACATAAGTATTTAATTTTAACATATTTCTGAAATGCTATATATGAGAATAAAAGTGAGATTGATTCATGTTTGAAAGTCACAAATGGAAACATAACAATGAAATTTAAACTGCTTCTCTCCTTGTTTTCATTAGAAATGTTTTGTTTTTATCCACAGCCGTACATATTGGTTATATTAGATACAGTTCTATGTATGTAATATAACCGTATTTCATTTACACTCAAAGTGGTAAATGAATTGCCCACCTTATCTCGAAGTGGTTGAATGAACAAAAATAAAAATATTTAACGTAAATATATTTTAAAGAAATCTGGTATGATTTACTGCAGATAAAAAATTTCAACATTTTTTAAAGCATGTTAATATTTTTGAGCGAATACTAATTTATGCATGTAACATTATATCATGATGCTGTCATCTATCGAGACATATTCAAAAAATACAATGGGCTGTAGTAGTACACCAAAAACTCATGCCTTATTGTCTTATTCAGTTCACAATGTCTCATTCAGTCTTACTGTTCCATTATGACGTCTTCCATCATAGTATTATCATTTCTATCAAATCCTGCTTTTATGAAACAATTAATAATTTCTAGTATTACTTCTCACTATATTGCTGTAAACAAAATCAAGACATCCAGTAAGTTTATCTTGAACTCAGCCTTTTGATCAATCCACTAAAAAGCCCAATGACTTAATTCTGTTAGAACTCCAAGCTACATATCATCCCTTAATCACAAAGTTGTAGTTTGAACGCAGTATTCAAAGAACAAAGATAGAAACTCCAGTTATAAGGCTTTTAATCCTGAAAGCGGGTAGTGTGCAATGTAGTCACCAACAATCAGGTATAAATTTATGCTGAAACTTCCAATCTGGGTGTTTTACCAATGTGGTACGAATTTCTGAGCTAATCCAAACTTTTTTTGTGAAGTCATAATTTATTAGGCATGCCTTTATAGATTTAAAGCACCTAAATTTTTCTAAGTCGCCAATAATAAACAGGAACTCTTTTTTTTGTCGGAGAGGGGGCTACCTATAATGTGAGTTACTAATGCAGTCTACCTTTCTTTATTCCACGTACCTCCAGATTATATTAAACCTTTTATGGTAAAAATGTGTAGAAAGTGCTTTTCAGAAAAATGCAGCCTCATTGGTATAATACCTGCATAATTCTTCAAACCTATAGCCAATTCTCTTTCATAAATGCGTAGGATCTCAGCATTTTTATCAGCTTCCTTGCCACAAATCATATTGCAAATTATACTATTCTGTTGGTGAATCTTTGAACCAGCCAGATGAGCATTCAAGATTACTCACATTCAAAGCATCCGCAAAAAAACTCAGGCTTTCTTTTGTATAAAAACACAAAAGAATGTAATATTTGTGCCCGAGTCACCTCACCACCACACCGGCTCTATTTCAATTTCTTCAGTTTTGGCAATCTGCACTTCTTTCGAGCAGGCTCAAAACTGTCAGTTCCAGAAGCAGCTTTGATTTTCTCCCAATTTTTTTAAACTGATAATGTGCTCTTCTCAATACCAAATATTATAGCAATTTATGTTTTTCATTCATATCATTCAGAGTTTTTCATTCCCTTTCCCGTACGTTCAATGATTTCTAAAATTTTGTGATTTCGAAAAAAAAAATTAGAGCAGTTTACCATTGAAAAAGCTCCAACAAGACATAATTCTTCATGAAATGCATTTATGAGTGAGCCAGATTTCAACTGGTTTAACATGTAGGAAATAGTATTACAGAGTCATTAGGTTATTTAGAAGCAGGAGAGATGAAAAATGAGCAACACCCTCGCCAGGAATCGAACCATGGACCTCTCGCTTACGCGTCGAGCATGCTGACCATCACAACATGAAAGCATGCTGAGAAAGCATGAGAAACACCTTATATACTCCCCCTTTTAAAGGATGACAGGAGATTAGGGGCCCCAGTTGTCAAATCCTGGTGGTGGGGAATCATCATTCACCACCTTTTAGTTTGGATGCCACTTGTAGAATCATTAGGTTATTTAGAAGCAGGAGATATGAAAAATGAGCAATGCTCTTGCCGGGAATCGAACCTTGGACCTCTCGGTTATGCGTTGAGCATGCTGACTATTACACCACGAAGGCATGCTAAGAAGGCAGGAGAAATACTTTATAGTATAAAGAAAACACAGCCAAAGTGACTGGGTTCGGGATACTAAATCTTCTCCTGAATAATTCACAATAATATAAAAGTGTACTAACAATCTCCTTTTAAAAGATAACGTTGTTTATATATTCCATGGAACTCTTCATTTCAAAGAAAGAATAAAACTTGAACAGCTGCATAGAGAAAGACTTGGGAAAACATGTTTCATTTGTACCAACTGAAGAAAAAAAATTTGAAGAACCACTGATTAACTAAAAATTATTTTATGTTAAGCATGTTTGTGTTAAAAAAACTGAAAGCACTGTACTTTCAGTAAAATATGAAGAGAAATAAGAAAGTAGTTCATGTTAAAAGTATTCACATTAATGAAATTTGACTGTACAACAATATTGCATTTGAATATTGCACATACATCTTTATATACAAGAGCAATGTATATCTTGAAACTAAACTATTTTCCAATATCTAATGTTATGACTCAAAGAAGAAGAATCGGTGCTGACTGCAGTGAAAGACAACACTGGAAAAAATTATTGATCTTATACAGGGATCTGAAATGCCTAAAAATACAGCAGAAGCTTTCAAACTAAAACAGTAGAATCACCTTGCAGAAAACACAAAAGTCACTTACTTTCATTGCTAACAAGATGACTTTGTGAAATTTGTTTTTGATGACTGTGATCTTAGTTTCTGTAACAGTGAAGTTATGATAATTCTGGATACCACATATAATCAGAATGATGGCAATTTTTCATACATTCATCAGTTTGAAGACAATGCTTTTGTTTAATGGCAACATGCTGCCTTTACCATTTACATATGCAACCCTTAATAAAGAAAACTATATACTCATGGAAAGCTTTCTTAAGGTTTATAGAAAAAAGACTCTTGAGTGATTCATTAGCTGTAATTTTAACAATATAAGTATTTTAATAAGGCTACAACAAGACTAAATTAAATTCCATTGTAGTCTTTATGAATGGTGCGGTTGGAACAAAAGAAATCATTACAAGAAAGAGGATTGACCTTGCTGATAATCACTAACACTGAGCCAAAAGAACACAGAGTTTTTTTTAAAGGGGGGAATCATCCTTCAATTTCTATGTATTAAACTTGGAATCATGAAATAATTTGAGAAAGTTTTTGATAGGAATGATGATGCATTTACACTCATGTCCATAAATTATGGATAATGCAAAACCAGGCAAAGGAAGAGTTAGAAGCAAAACAAATTTGACTTATTTGTAAAGCTTATTTATTAAACAAAAGGTAAAGAGCAAAAAAAAGATGCTATATGTTTGATATTATTAAAAAAATTAGCGATTTTTTCTCCCTGGAGCAAATTACAAAAAAACCTATTTACAAAAAAAACAATATTACATGGTTGGTATATCCGTACAACGCCTAGACATGCTCAGTATCAAATTATCGATCTGATCTTGGGGGATATTACACCACTCAAAAAGCAATGCTCTCCGAAGTTCCGATAGACATGTAGGAGGAGGTTGACGGGCTGCAACTCGTTGGTCAAGCATGTCCCACACGTGCTCTACTGGATTCAAGTCCGGTGAGAAGGCTGGCCAATCCATACGGGTGATATCCTCCAATTGAAGGCATTCGCTTACTATGTTTGCACGGTGAGGACGGGTGTTGTCATCCATAAACACAAATTGTGCGCCCATGGCGCCCCAAAACAAACGTACATGTTACAGAATGACGTCCCGATAGATTTGACTTGTCATGGTTCCAATTTGAACATGCAGGTCAGTTCTGGAACCCAGAATAATTCCAGCCCAAACGAAACGAGCACTCCTGCACCACCGTAACGGTGTCGTTCCATGATGTTTTCTTGGTGGTAACGGGTACCTGGAGCTCTCCATATGAAAGTCCGGCAAGAATCAGACTGCAAGCTAAACCTGGACTCGTCGGAAAGCATCACACAAGCCCACTGTTGCGGTGTCCACAATGCATGCTCTCCACTCTAACCACAGGCGACAGTGAGTTGCAGTAAGTGGAACACATCTGACAGGTCTATGAGCATACAGACCAATCTGCCCTAAGCGTCTGTATACGTTCTGCCTTGAAATTGTCGTACCAGTGGCTGAAGACAGCTGACGAGACAGGTCTGAGGCTGTGCTCCGCCTGTTTTTTTTTTTTTTCAGTAACTGCCAAATACCGGTCCTCATTGGGCGTTGTAACTCTGGGGTGACCTGTGCTGTAACGTCTACTCACATTACCATCATCTTGGAATCGTTGCCAAAGCCTGGAGATGACACTCTGGACAATTCCAAGTTCGTCTGATACTTCCAGTTGGGTACGCCCACATTCCAGACGGCCGACAATTCTACCACGTAAAAAATCATCCAAATGCGTCTTTATGTAATAACTATTCGGTTATTGCACTGAAATGCTTATAAAGCGCCAGCAAAGAATTTTACTTCTTTGCCTGTATTTCTTATATATCACTCTCTTACACTCTCGTCATTGTGACGTACCATTGGTGTCATCTGATTACTTCCTAAAATTTGCATATGATTCTTGAAGATGTGTGTAATGATTTTACAGGTAATATATTTATGTTAGAGTTCGATTTCCGCGTGACTCTGAGTTATCCTTAATTTATGGACATGAGTGTACATTTGATATCCAGTTGTATTGTATGTCATTAAGGTTCAATGGTAAAGATTAAAAATTAAGGACAGAATATTTACTGGTCCTCAGATCAAACAGTTACAGAAAGGTATAAAAATGTAGAGCTGATTGAAGGACTGCACTCCTTCCCTCCTCCCCCCCCAAAAAATAGAATTATATTAATTGGTTTGTTACAAAACACCACAAATTTTTTTAACTATCAAATAAAGGCACTTTATTATAAGTAAGTGTGAAAAAAAATAGGCAGTAGAATGTCTGTGAAACTATAAATCGTCTATTATGCCTAAATGTACTTTCCATTAAATTTGGTCCATTCATTGTTAAGCATGGCAAGCAATTAATTCACGATATAGTCATCACTGAGAAGTGTTACAACAGCACACAGAATCCTATTGTATTGGTATATTATTGCTATAAAATAAAAAGAGATGCTCCCAAATACAAGAGATGAGCAAAAAGATATAGTATTTGAAGAAGAAATAAAATCTTACTAGACTTTGCAATTTAACTTTTTTTCTGTTTGTTACTTCCAAATGAGAACAAATCACTGTTATTTTTATATTCAGTACCCTAAAATTACACAAAATTGTATATATCTATGGGAAAACCCATATTGAATAATATCACTGTTAATTTTTTTTTAATGTAGGTTAACAATCCAGCAACATAAAATTTATAAAAATTATCATTAATAATCTTTTTCTAAACACAAATAAAAGCTCACATTTTACAAGGTCACCAACTTTAAAGAAGGTTAACACGTTGACTGCCAACTATGAGAAAACTCGTAAATTGCATTTTTTTCTAGGACGCCAACTATGAGTTATCTCGTACTGTGTTTACTTGCTATTTTTGTGCAGCTACAATTGAACTCGGAATATATCAGTGGTAATATCGATAGATGGCTTCCAGGAAAAGAACAAAAAATGAATGCTGGCTTGCCTGAACAGAAAATTTATTAAAAAACGAACAAAAAATATAATTATAAAAATTAATTCAAATTCAAAAAGTGGAACTTCTTAAAACAATCTTCCACACAAAGGGCTAGCTTCTCTTTACAGGCTGGAAAGCATCACACAAGCCCACTGTTGCGGTGTCCACAATGCATGCTCTCCACTCCAGGCTAACCACAGGCGACAGTTGTTGAGTTGCAGTAAGTGGAACGGTTTTTTTGCTTGGGAACGGTTTTTTGCTCTCGTGTTTTTTTGCTTGGGTACATACATATACGACATGGCTTTGTCAGACGCTGTTTTTTTTCAGTAGGTGGTAGACTCTAAATAATGGAACTCTTGCAATCTAATTTTTTTTTAAACTGGTTGAATCTCTTCTCCAATCAACGTGACAATGAATTCTTCTCAGTTTTATTTTAGAAGTTACTTTTTGAAACATATATATATCTCTATAATATGTAGTGAAACCTTTTGGGGCCATTTAATAGATGAGCAGTACGAAAGCATTTGATCTGATCGGTTAATGCCAGACATTCCATTATTGTAATCTTGAATTATATTCGGTTTCACAGAAATTTTTTCAATGCTACAGGTGTCTGTGCACATGCCTGCATGTGAATTAACTCATAGTTGGCTTCCGCAAAGAGATTTCTGTTACAGAAGGCAACTACGAAATAATTCGTAAGACTTTTTTTTAAATTTTTTTTTTATTTAAACAATTTTATGCTTTTTGATGATAACTATGCACTAGAATTAGAATTTTTAATAATATAATGTGATTAAATCACATTGTCATTTTAGCCCAGATTTCTGAAAACTGCCGTGGCAGTCAACATGTTAAAAAATACGGTGAATTTGAAAATCATCATTATTTGACTCACTATTTTGGCATACTAGCTATATTATCATTCATTTGAAGCCCAAGTTTCCCAATATGGTTAAAATTAGTATTAATTAAAGGCTGAATATTTATTGTGATTAAAATATGATAAATTAACATGGCAAAATAGCTTTCTTTAAAATTTATTAACATAAAAATGGTATTCAAGTTATTACATAATTTTCATACACCTCATTTTATAATTACCTACATACAAAAAGGAAAAATGAATATGTTTATATTGTTATACAAAATGAAGTCTTACCTTTTTATAACATGCATTTCGGGAACTATCTATCTTGAATGAAATATTATATGATTAATTAATTTTATATATAAAATATTGTGATTATTTTCAGTAAAAGCCTATGGAGGTGGTTATCTTCAACAAGATTATCAGTGATGTTCAATTTCATTATTTACTTATGGATTTTATAATGCTAACAACTTTTGGAGGTAGTTACTCAAAGTTTTGTTTTACCTTCATTTTTAGTCATTGATAAAATTTATTATAATTATGGTTATAAAACTTTCATTTCAAAATACATAAGTAAAACATGCAAGATAATTTTAAAAATGATCTTACTTTCACAGATGACCAAAACTGCCTTTGGAAGAAATCTGACGCCCCAAGAGAACGATTTTCTAGCAACCTATAATAATACATGTAATGTTAATTAATGAACTAGATTTTCCATAAAATCAACTTCTAAGTTTGTTTCTCCCAATAACACATCCAGGATTTAAAAACATGAAAAACCAGTGAGTGAATCATGATGAAACTGGTCAAGTATATGGAACAGACAATACAGAAAAAATGAAGCAACTGGCAGATCAGTAATGTCATTTATTGCGCCAAGAGTAATTCAAAAACATTATAGATAAATATGGCATATGGCCATCTCAGACACTGATGCGTATAGAAATGCAATCTGACATAGATGCATATAAACATTTTATGCTGTTCTGGGGGATGTTTCACCACATTCAATGCAACTGTGTAGTCGGGTCAGATATGTACTGTGAAGGCTGGAACTGGCAGACAGTCATATCCAAAATGTGTTCAATCAGGGAGAGGTTGGGCGATTGGGATGTTCATGGAAGGGCTGCCATGCTGAGAATGTCTATAGCTATTGACATAAGCTATGTGTGGGTGGGCATTATCAGATTGGAAAATAGCTGTGGCAGGCCCAAGAGCATGAGTACTATCAAAGGCTGCAGATGTCTTCAATATGATGTTGACTGGTCAGAGTAATGCACAGAAAAACTAAAGGTGACTGGATATTATACACAATAGCACCTCGCACAATAAGGCCAAGCATGATGGAAGTACACATGAAAGCTCACCTACTTTGGTCTAAAAAAAGTCACTGAATATTTTTCCTTAAATACACTGAAGTTTTGTTTGCAATTCTTATGCCTGTCATTGATTCTACTAAATTCTTATGTATTGTGCTGCAACAAATATCCACCCTTTCCGAAACACATTTTAAAATAATTGTTTCTTAATTAAATTTTTTCTTAAAATTATAAATATTCCATGGATTCATTTCAAATGCCTAGGAGGGAAACTGCCTTAATGGCTCATAATGGGGCTCTGTTTTGATGATCAGATGCAGTTTAATACAGTACAAAGTCCGTAATCTGGACGTCCATAATCCGGAATGATCTAAAATCCGGACCTCAAAGCCATAAACTTTTTTTTTGTATGCTTTAGGCATGTGCATTTGATTTTTTTCCTTCCATAATAAAACACGTGGTGATTTTCGAAAATGGCCGAGACTGCAATCTTGTTTTCTTCCCTCCCCCTAAGGTATGCAGTAGCAGGTGCAGTTTCTCCAAATGCATAGTATCAGTTTACTGCAGACAGCTTGTTCTGAGAGGTTTCTTATCGTTTGGTTGCTCAAAACATTTCGTTGTTGATTCTTTTGTGGTACTGTGTGCTTTTAAGCTTTAAACAGCAAGTGCAGGAAAGCTTTCAACAGCAATAAAGGTCCTATAAAAATAACGGAAGTAAACAAAATCTCAGTCATGATCATAACAAAGCCAGAAAGGCTTGTTGGTCTGACCTTCAGAATAGTTTTATAAAGAGAGGGGTCAAAGACTAATGGAATCTTCGTTAGATAGTAAAAAGGATGCCATTCGAAATCTTCACACCTATTTTCTGCGTCAATGGACGGGGAGGGGAGGAAATTGCTGTGAAACTGGAAAAGTATTTCGGACAGTTTGGTATTTTGAGGATACAGAATAGCAAAGGGCCTGGATTTCAAAGAGATAAGCTAGGCTAAAATTATCTTTACTGATTCTAAGGCATTTCAGTTAATGTTGCAGATTGCGCTGTTTCTTAATCTTCTAATTGGATCCGGCTTATTATTTTTTGCAGACTGTTAAAGCAATTTTATGAAAATTAAGCTTGAACTTTCGACTATGTCAAAAAGAGTTTCCAATTCTAAAGCTGCCAAAGGACCTACAAAGCGAAAACATATTTCGATGTCCATCAAACAAAAAGTGGAATTGCTGCAAAAAATGGATAAAGGCATATCCGTCTCAAAATTATGCGAGGAGTATGGCATTGGAAAGTCAACTCTATATGACATACAAAAAAAAGAAAAAAGGAACTTTTTAAAAATTTGTTGTGAATTTCAACACTCCACTCGCAATGAATAACAGAAAAATTGTTCAATGTACTAAAAGTGATGATCATGACAAAGTGATGATTGAATGGGTCAAACAGCGTCACAGTGAGGGCGTGCCATTGACGGGTCCAATGCTAATGGCTCAAGCCAAAATATTTCACGAAGAAATGAACTTAAACACTGAGTGTACATATTCGACAGGTTGGTTAACCAAATTTAAAAATTGCCATGGTATAAGACAATTAAAAATTTCAGGTGAAAAGCTTCAGCTGATACTGAAGCTGCTGAAGAATTTGCAGATAAATTCATTGAACTCATTACTAGTGAACAATTATCTCCAGAACAAATTTGCAACGCTGATGAAACTGGTCTTTTCTGGCAATATGTACCACGAAATACCCTGCCAACCTCTACAAAAAAGGCTCCAACTGGTGTCAAAGATTCCAAAGTGAGACTAACCATTTTAGCGTGCGCAAATGCTACAGGAAAGCACAAGTGCAAACGTTTCGTAATCGAAAAACATGCACGACCTCGAGCATTTAAAGGAGTAACGATTTTCCCCCTTATACATCACGCAAATAAAAGAGCATGGATGACACAAGTGTTGATAAATGATTGGTTTGAAAATCATTTTATACCCGAATTATATTCCACAAATAAAAGAGCATGGATGACACAAGCGTTGATGAATGATTGGTTTGAAAATCATTTTATACCCGAGGCTCGGCGACATTTGAATTCAGTTGTTTTACCTGATAACTCAAATCCTGACTATTGACAACTGTTCGGCACATACTTCACTTAAAATTTTAGTGAAAGATAATGTATCCATATTATTTTTCCCTCCAAACTGTACGTGTATCATTCAGCCTATGGATATGGGAATAGTGCATGCGCTGAAATGCAAATATAAAGTAGCATTTTTAAAATCTATGTTAAATTTCTTGAATAATGCCTAGACTATTCAAGAATTTTTGAAATATTTTAGCATAAAATCTGCTGTGTGGAGCATCAATTTTCCAGTTATTGGATTATGTAAAGAAATGTGGAGAAGAGGTAATAAATGTAGATAAAATCTGCTGTGTGGAGCATCGCAAGATCGTGGGAGGATGTGTCTCCAGATACATTAAAAAATGCTTGGCATAATTTATAGCCAGCTACTATATTTCATGGTGAGGATGATGAAGATGATAGCCGCGAATTTAAATGTTTCTGCACATCGCAAACTAAAGGTGAAATTTTCCAGTTATTGGATTATGTAAAGAAATGTGGAGAAGTGGTAATAAATGAAAATGATATAACAGAAGTTTTTCATTGCGATGACAATGCCCCAATCATCAATCAATTAACGGACGGCGAAACCTGTAGTATGGTTCTAGATCCAGAAAATACTGCTTCCGAAAGTCAAGACAGTGACAGAAAGGTTATTGGAAATGAAAAAATTTTGATTGACAAGTTAGTTGATATTCTCCACACAGCAATTACAGGGCTTGAACAATGGAACTTTGTAACTGAACAAGAAACTATGCCTGTTTATAGAATTAAAGTATTAGCACAAAAAATGAAGCAACTTAAACAACTTACATTGAAAGAAATGTTTAATAAAATAAACAAATAAATATTAAGCTTTTTTTCTTGTAAAATTTGATACCCTTTAGATCACAATTGCTTTGGAAGAAATGTTTAATAAAGTAAACAAATAAATATTAAGCTTTTTTTCTTGTAAAATTTGATACCCTTTAGATCACAATTGCTCTTTATTTCATAAATTACTGTTTCATATTTTTAATTGTATAATTTCTGCATGCCATCTTACTAGATTTAAATTGATGATCTCTAATACCCCTAATCTGGAATCGCCGAGGTCCTGATGAGTCCGGATTACGGACTTTGTACTGTATCATGCATTCTTTTATTTGAATTAGTTACCTTGCTGAAAGAAAAAAAAATGGTCTGAAAACATATCTTGAGCAGCAGCAAGACCCATGGTTTCTTTCAGAATATAATACATTAGGTGGCCCATAATTCCATCAATAACACACACATTCCAACAAACACTGTTCTTCTACAATTCCAAACTAACCCAGTTCTTATTAGGTCAGTGGCTTTTTTACTTCCGTGTATGAAGTAAAGGAAGTATTGTAATTATGAAAAATTTCGGGTATCATTATTTCAACAAAAATATTCATTTTGACCGCTATCAAATGCAAATTAACGATGTTCTTGCATGACACCCATACGTAAGGATAGAACAAAGGATTCTTTTTCCCCATACAAATTATAAAACTGATTCAGAAGAGATTTTTTTGTGGCATCTGTATGTACATACATATGTATGTATCTCCCATAACTAAAAAATGAAAAGCCTCAGAATGTTGAAATTTTGCATATAGGACTGCTAAAACATGTAGTTGTGCCCTCCATTTTTGGTTGCAATCGGCCACGCCAAAAGTATATATATATATATATACATACCCGCTCTATTACTCAGCTCAGTGTGTTCAGTTTTTTTTTTAAATTCTTATATATTGGTAAATTGTGCATTTTTATAAATTGTGCTTTTGCTTTAAAAATGATTGAATTATGCTGTTCTTATCTTACAGTTAAGATTTCTATACCTTTAGCTAATCTGTATGGAATAATTGTAAAATTATCAACAATTTAAAAGTTGTTTAAGTGCAGCTAAGCCTATTTTTACCATAGCAGCCATATTTGTTAGCATTTGAAACTTAGCAGAACATTGAATTAAGTCAGTTTCTGCCCCTTCACTGTCTTTTTGCCGACTGGGATCGAAAGGAAACTTTTAGTTTTGTGCACCGAGAAACCTGCATTCTTGCCTGCTGGCCAAATTGCTTGTTTTTGCATAGACACTCTAATTTTAAATGTAAAAATCATTTTTTTAAATTGTTTTAACTGCATTTGATGTTTTGTGTTTTTCTATATTTTTCAGTTTTTAATGTTTTGAGGTTTTATGTATTCTTGCCTTACCGTGAAGTGAGAACTGAATTAATTGAATGAGAAATCTACCTATAATGAAATTGAAGGAAATAAGTTTAAATGAAATGCAGCAAAAAATGTGTATAATTTAATATTCCATACAAAGAAGTCATGTGGTAACCGCATCAGAATTTTTCTTTAGGTCATTGGCTTTTTCCCTTTTAAAAGCTCACTGTTTTTTACACCACACTGTTTATCTGCCATCATACTCAATAATTAAATTTGCTTTCATCAAAGAACATTACCTTATAAAAAATGGGTATCTTCATAATATATTTTGCAAATTGTAATCACCTCTGATATAATTTCTTCTTTAACATACAGATGTCTTATGCTGCTCATTTGTAAACATTACACACCAAGCTTTTTGACACTAAAGAAGCTATCTCGATTGAGGAAGTCTCCCATTATCATTAGAAACCTTAATGGTTATTTTCAGTTAAGACAGATTAAGCACATCTTACAATTATTTTTTTGCAAACAGTGCCTTCATAATATATCTGGTTATAATAAAAGTTTTTTGCCAAAAAAGTTCTTAATAAAGTTTAAAAAGAAAACATGAAAGCAGTACCTTTAGTGTGGGTAGTAATCATTACCCAAATCTATGATTTTCTGACAATGCTTTGGTAGTTTTTCAAAGGTTTTTCTTTGGGCCAGAAATATAGTGGCCACAAGTTCAAAAACAGATCAACCTCATTTCAGACATCCTTTGTAGAATGGAAGATAGCACCAGCAAGATGCAGCTGCAGTTATGAAAAAAGGTAGAAGTCCGAAAGAGCGACATTGGGACTATATGCTGGGTGCAGCAAAAGATCCCATTTGAGTCCGTAAAAAGTCAATGTGGTCTTGAATTATCTTGATGGAACATTACCTTTTGCATCGGAACTCAGTTTGATGTTTTTCCTTGATAGCAGTGTTAACACAGACTAGCATCTAGCTGAACACCTTATTGTTGAGGTTTTATCTTTACATTTATTCTTCATAATACCATGGCAATCCCACCAGATACAAAGCATGATCTTTTTATTAGTCAAATTGCACTTTGCGACGCTGCCAACAGGCTCACTGGGTGCAGACCAACCCCATTTTTGGCCTGTGTTGTTGAAGTAAATCCACTTTTCATCACAAGTGATGATCCGGTTCAGAATTTTGTCCTTGCGTTGATATTTGAGCAGATTAGTCGAGGTTTGAACAAGTCTGTCCTTATCTGCTTGAGTTAGCTAGTGCGGCACTCAACGACTGAACTTGTAAGTCAAGTTTATGCAATGCGTGGCGTCACTAATGGACATGGCACCAACGCCTAACTCCTTAGCAAGTTCTCGAGTGGTTGCATACTTATCTTCTTCAACAAGTTCCTGCAGGTGGGCCTCATCAACATCAGTAGGCTGGCCAGAGCACTCTGCATCTTCAATGTCATAGTCCTTGTTTTTGAACTTTTGGTACCAAACCTTCACAACGTCATATGATACAACATTAGTACCAAAAGCTGTACACATAATTTGGTGATATTCTGTAGCTAAATATTTGCAACAGAACTGGAAGTAAATAACGATTCTAATCTGGTAGTATGATAGTTCCATTTCAGACACTGTTTACTTAATGATAACTATAATTTTTTATTAATTTCACAACACAGTGTTCTAAATCAAGTCTCTTTCTTTCAAATAGCAGAAATCATTTGACAAAATATGATTTAAACGCATCAACGTGAACTGTTTGCGCAGATATTATTTGTGGTGGCAGGAAACTTTCATGAAAACCCGATATTTTGGACATTAACTGGTCACAATAGAAGAGAAACACGCCAATGTGACAATCAAATTCGCTGAAACAACCTTGTATTTGGCGTACATTTATTAAAAAACACTCAATCGATTTCGAGGGCAGCTATAAGTCCCTCCTCATCAGGAGAACAAAATATCTAGAAAGAGAAAGAAAGCTGAGTAACGGCTTTTT
>KK116328.1:0-31896 GCA_000611955.2 Stegodyphus mimosarum
TTCCATTTCTTCCAGTTTTCACTTATATTACCTTCAAAACTTAGGTTATTTGGTGGCTTTAATCCGTCCATATTTAATTTAAGACTTTAGATAGTCTAAATATACGTATTTATAGCCACTTCAATGAAAATATGAGACTTGACCAGCTATCACAACATTTTCGATTCATCAAAACTAAACTCTAGCCCTCGAAACTGCAATTCAATACACGAAAAACGATCATATAAATCAGTTCGCAGTTTCCAACCGGTGATGAGCCACCTGCCTAAAATGACTTGTGTGGTTCTTCATAATTCTTTTTAGCTCCGGCTGCGCCATGTAACATTTATTTATATGTTAGATAAGTGGAAAGTAAATATAACAAGATCAGCTACACATTATTTATTATGCTACAAGCTACAACTAATGATCTATACTACAGTTACAGTTATCATGCATTACAGTTACCGTTATCATAAATACTAAATTATAATTACATATGTGACACACAGCGTGAGACCGTATCAGTCCATTAAAAAAGAGAAGGAAAGAAAGAACTGGAGATATCTATACTCAGATGCCTTCGAAGTAAATAGCAATAAGAACGCACAGTGAAGTCTGAGACAGAAATATTAAATGTTTAGAGTAAATCACGAAATGTTACGAAACAATCACATAATTCTTAAAAGCGGAATCCTGAAAAGTGCAACCATTCCTAAGAGTAACAATAAAGCTATAAAATTTTCATTATTTGATCAAGCTAGCAATATGCTAAACTTTACACAGATAATAACTAATAACTGTACACAGTAATTTTACACAGATAGGCTACTACGGAAAATCCCTTAGCAGGGAAAAAGTATTACGGGTGTCGCTCTAAAGGAAGTACGTCATCATATGACAACCATACTTTGAACTACCATAATGAGCTGTTTCTCTCTTGTTTGGCGTCAAGGATGTTCTCCGAAGATTATCCTAGAGGTTATATTTTTTTCTAAAGAATATCATAGATAGATACCTTTAAAACATCTCGCGCATGGCTCAGCTAGCTTAATATTTTTTTAAAAGATGCTAATTTTTTTTAAATGGCATTCTATTTATATGTGGTATTGATGAAAAGCTTTTTCGAATTTCCCTTTCTCTGAGTTCTATGCTCGAATTATTTATATTCAATGAACGTAACAAGAAAACTCGATTGTAATTAATTCCATTTTTTTGCACCGAAGTAGATGTCTAGACGCGAAACTGAAAGCCGATTATGAATTCATTAATTTAGCCCTTAGCAAAATCCTTGTTCTAGTGGCCTATTTTGAATGTCATTGTTCAAAACCGTAACCCGCTCTTTTTGTAAAAACCAGTGAACAAGATATCGGTGAAACGTTTCGGCGGTTAGTTTATGATGAATATACTGTTATGGTTGTTTCTGTTTAAATAAGTCTGTGATAGTTTTCTAGAAATTATTCGAAATTTTGAAATTATGTTTAGTATTTTTTTTTGGATTCGATATGCGTATAGTTCTTATTTCATAAGGAAAGAAAATATTCTTTAAAAAGTTTTGTGCAACAACTAATCTTGTACTTTAATAATTTGTTTATAAAGCTTTAATATAGCAGAATATTTTTTTGCAAGAAATATAATGAAGCATTTCGTATGACTTTTCACTATAGCTGATGTAATTTAAGTATTAAAATGTTTGCCTTATATTTCTCTTGATAGCAGTCTTCAGGGAAAACGGAAAATGGTTTACAAAATTGTTCACGATAGTTATTACAACTAAAATTTTTAGGTAAGTTTATTTCTTAACTGATATTTAAATTCAAGGTTTTGAACTTTAGAATATTTTCTAAAAACTATTGAATTATTTCAAAAGTTATGTAAAATTCCAAGTGTTGTTCATTATTATTATGCGTTAGAGTAGGATCTAATAAGTTGTCATGAATTTTCAATATTTATTATTCATACTCTAGTAAATAAATTTTATTTTGAGTGTTTTACATTTTTTTTTCAGTTTTTCATAAAGGTAAACCAGATTAAAAATGCCTGGTAACCAACCATCTACCACATCTCCTCAGCTTTCGTCATCTAGCCAATCTAAGAGTTCCTTAGTTCGATCTAAAAGTCTGAGATTGCCTACATCTAAGCCAAAGACAGAACAAGTATCTAGTACATTGACTCGCCATGGAAGTATAAGAGGGCCTAGAAATCAGTCATCTTCTATGCAAAATTCCAAATCATCACACCTATCAGTTTTTAGAAAACCTCTGCTTAAGCCGAAGCCACATATAGGTAATTCTAAGAGTAGTGAAAATTTGGAGAAGTCTATACACAATGCAGATGGAGAATTGAAGAAAACTGCTTGTAGATCACCAAATAAGCATATTGATGGCAAGGGTGTGACCTTTACTGATATGCATCCTACTCCATCTGATTCACCAACAAGTTTACATAGTGATAAAAGCCAGTCTCAAGATGCTAATTCATGGTGTACGACTGATTTAGTTGCTCATCTCAGAAGACTTACAGAAGAACATGAAAAGCTCCAGGTAGGATTTGTTTAGCAAGAAATGTAAGTGATAATATCCTAGTTGTATTTTTTGGTAATTATAGATCTGTCATGTAAAAAAATTTCCGAACTTTTCTTGTATTGGGACTGAATTCAAAAATGCGTATATATAGGTGTACATAGATTTATGTACATTTGTATGTGCGTATACTCATACACATGCATAAATTTCTGAATCTGCTCCGGATAACAGAAAAGTTCCAAAATTTCTGTCATTTTATGTTTTTTGAACTAGTTTTGAAACTAAGGAATATATGTTATGTGGCTGTAAATAAATTAGATTTATGTTAAGAACCCATCTACATGTAATACCATCTGTCAAGTAGAAGTATTCTGTGTGAAGATAGATAAAAATTTGCTGTGAAGAATTTTTATTTTAACATACTGGTAATTTAAACAGGCTGATTGTTCTCATATCAGTTCTAAATTTGATAAACACTCTATTATTTTATTAATTGACAGGTTAATTGAATTAATTGACAGTTTTTCAAATAAATTAATGCTAAACTCGTTTCTCTCAAGTAGTGTAGTTAAAACATAGTTTTTTCAAAAACTATTAGATTCAATATCTCGCTGAAAACTATCCCATTGAAATTCAAATATAGCAACCCAGTTTTTATTTAAATGTTTTGTTGGTACTTTTCCGTTATGCACCTGCCATGCATTTTGGCATGTATGTGCATAACAGAAGAGTACTATTCGTGTGTGTGTCAGAAGGGAAAAGTATTGTGTGTGTGCTATCTCTAAACTACTCTTATAAGTAGGAATTGTTTACAATGAAAAAAAAACCCGTCAAAATTCTTGACTAATCTATAAGAGAAAAGTATAATTTTTTGTATGTTTGACAAAAGACACAGTATTGTATAATAATTCCTGCGCTTTTTTTTCTGCAAAACACCCATTGGTGCTGTTGCATTTTTACTCGCCAAGCTCACCAAAGGTTGATCAACAGTGGCATATGATTATCAGATATTAAACACATGGAAATAAGCCACTTAACATGATATTTAGTACGTATGATCAAAATAAGTTAAGCAATAAATGACAGAATTTAAGTTAGCAGAGAAAACAATGTATTAAGCATATGGAAGTAAAAATTCACAGATATTAAGCATATGGATGTAAAATTAACTGGTTAAATGTAATATACGAAAATAAATTTGTATTAAATTCAAGTTAGCACAAAAAAACAGTATATTAAGCATAACGAAAGTAAAAGAATGTAATAATGAGCTTTTAATAATAATCTTTCTAATAATGAGCTCTTTTCTTGACTATTTAATAGAAAAAATTCAGATCTGTCTTTGAATTTCTTTCAGTTATAAAATTCCAAAATATTCCTATTTTTAACAGTGCAGTTTCTAAGGAAATTGTAGAAATGTAAAATCAAGAAGTACTTTTATAGTTAATATCTTCATTGCATAAGTACTTCCAAAACTATGGTTGAAAATCCATTATCATCATATAAATGAAATCACAAATATCCTCATTTAAATAGAAATTTAATTGCAACTGTATGATGACATAAAAGTTTTTTTAGTAATAAATTATATTCTGTTCCGACTTACTATATATATATGTTCATGTATTGCACAAAAAAACCAACATGTTCACTTTAAATTTGGCATATTAATTTTTATTAAGACTTGCTTTCTTGCTTCTCAAAGCTGAACTTGCTTGCGTGTAACTCATAACAAGAAGCAAGGAACATATTATTAGTCACTACTTTGCAACTGATATGCAGCTCATCAGCACCCAAACAGTAAAACAACTGAAGTGTGGTAGTTTGATTAGCCAAGCAAATGGGCTAGATGATAGAAATATGATTGTTTTATCATCTTCCCAATATATAACATGGGTGCAAAGCAGTTCTCCTTGAAGGCATCCATTGTCTTAAGTAGATATATCTCACATGTTTTGCCATAATTTAAACAAACCAAACCTAACTGATGTAGGCTTCTAAAAATTTTATTCAAAGCCCACATTTAATAACATTATAAAAATTACAAATATGGTTAAAGTTAGATCTCTGTAAATGCATATATTTATATGAATTACATGAATATTTAAAATATTTACTTTATCATTAATGATATATTTATGGACAACATTTTTTTTTTTTTTGATTTTACTCTCCAATTAATCTTTTGATTTTAACGTAACTTTTAAATTTTCACACCAAAATTTTATCAAAGAAGTCTTCTGAAAATTTAGTCACAATTTCACTCAGTCAAATCTAACAGTTTAGTTTGCAGATGCAACAAAAAAACTATGTCAAATATCAGTCACTAAGGATATATGGATTAGGTATTTTCATGCCATCTGTTTTAGTTCGTGCTTATGACTGCATAAGAAGACTTTATCTGAAACGAATGTTGTGTCACAAGCAGTGACGTCATGATATTTTTAATTACGTATAACTGAGAAGAAGTACAGCACTAATTAACATTGTAAGTATTAAAGAAAGTATCCTACTCGCCGAGTTCATTTGGACTTTTCAAAGAAAGTAATTACTATTGTGGTAAGAAACACTTAGAGATAATTTAAGGCTTGCATAAAAAGAGCATTGAACCTCACTTTACATATTGTCTTGCAGATAACTTCTTCCTTTACTGCCAATAAACAAATAAAATAATAAGATTACTTTAGAAAATTTTATGAAATATTCTTATGTACAAATAAAAATATTTTGAATTTTTTTAAGCTAAAGATATTTCCATGAAGCAAAATATTATTTAAAACTTAGCATATGGCTTATGTATAGCAGGATTGACATGTTACCTCATTATAGGGTTAAAGAGAAGGGCTAGGTCATTCCTTTGAGTGACCCCTTGCTAACGGGATCCTTGTAGGAGGAGTTAACAAAAGGTAGACATCATTATGTTGTAACAGCTCTGACTTTGCCTGTTTAAAACTGAAGTTCATTCTGCTGTGAAGCAATATTCTAGCAATGTGCACATCCAAAATTAATTTTAATCATTTTCTAATAAGGCGGTGTCAAAGTCAAACTGGTGATCCCTGGACCACCCCTGAAAATTAATTAGCATTATTATGACAAGCATTTGAAGAAAACATTTAAGATTTTAATGATTTGAAGTCCAGTTTTATGTTATTTTCGTTACCAAAAAACAAATGTGAGTACTCTTCTGAAAATCTAAAAATTGAGCTAATTATTTGCACTGTAATATAAATCTTATTCAAAGATCTGAAGTTAAAAATTTGATTAACTTTTATTAGCACTTGTCCAAAGATAAAATATCTTCAGTTAATTTTTGTAGTAAGAATACTCGCTTTGTTTTTATTACATTCATATGAGAACAGTTGCTTTTTTGGGGGGGGGTAGTGTAAAATTAAAAAGTCTATGAGAAGAACCAGACTGCCTATGGGTATCTACAATTTGTGATTATACTTTCTAGTAATTTTCCTCCAAGATTATAAACTTTATCAAACTTAAAATGTCATGAAGCATTGTAGCTCAAAAGGTGTAGTAAAAAACAAAAATGTTTATAATAATTTAGATACAAATATTTTTTCTGTTTGCGTCATAAAAAAATCTAATAAATAAAAGAAAGAGAATAGGTTGTCATTACTTATTTAAATTCTGTCATCCTTGGAAAGCTTTCATATAAATTTTTCAAATTAAAAGTAAGTTTTTCAGTGGTTATTTTAATAGTTATATTACAATTAGTTGAATAAATGCTAATCTGAAAATTTTAATATTTAGCTGTCTGTTTGATAGATAGATAGATAGTGGTAGTTATTATGGTGCCCAACCTGGACAGATTATAAGTGCCAGACACATGACATTAAAAAGCAGGGTGCATTCAAATTCATACATTAATTATATGCAATCAAAAGTTTAAAACAAAAGCAGGCATATAAAATAAAAAGAGGTAGTAAAAATGATAAAGAATGAAGATGAAAAGTTAAGATGAAATAACTCATAAATCGGGTAACGATATAAGATGTGATGATTGTGTGAGATCATAAAATATGAGATACAATAAAATTTCGAACACTAAAATCTACACACACATCAGAAGAAAATCAAATTGAATAACAAAAACCAGTCTCCATCAGGTACTGAAATAAATTAGCATTGGCCTCTTTC
This sequence comes from Stegodyphus mimosarum, assembly GCA_000611955.2. Classification (NCBI taxonomy): domain Eukaryota; kingdom Metazoa; phylum Arthropoda; class Arachnida; order Araneae; family Eresidae; genus Stegodyphus; species Stegodyphus mimosarum. The sequence goes on from KK116328.1 coordinate 6,654, forward strand.
CTGATTATATGGTCAAGAGGCAAGTCAGAGTTCTTAAAATATTTCAATCTGAGTGAGTTAAAATTTGGGCATTCAATTAAAATGTGACAGTGTAAGAATGCTATTGCAGTGGGAACAAACAGGTTCACTCTCGGCCTTCAAAAGGTGTGCGTCTCGAGAGTGACCAATACAAAGATGTGTTAGAATGACATCCTCCCTTCGGTTTCCTATAGAGGCCCAGTTCAAATGGTTCTGGCCAGACTTCAGAGTTCAACTATAGGTTTCACGGTTTTAAGCGCATTGTGCACCTGAGCATCCCATAGCAGCTCTCACTTCTCTAGGACTTTCTTTTTGATAACCCTTTTAAGATCTGTCAAAGAAACATGCTGGCTGCACAGATCGACGGCAGATTTAGCTGTGATGTCTGTGAGCTCATTTTCTTTGATCCCAACATGACCAGGAACCCAGCAGTATAAAACTTGATATCCTTGCAAATGTAAACTTAGATTTAATTTTAGAACTTCAACACCTACTGGATTGTGAGTGTTTGAAAAAGTTTTTAAAGCTTTCAATGCACTGTGCAAGTCTGTATAAATTATGAACTTTTTCTGGCATAGTTTCTATATGTGAAAAAGTGCATAATATATAGCGGTCAGCTCAGATGTTAAGACTGAACAAGCGTAGTGCAAACGTCTGCATATGGTCACCCATCACAAATGCTGCTCCAACATAGCAAGCTGTTTTTGTCCCTTCTATATCTAATGAACACTATAGTCATGTCTATGTTCAAAGAAGAGTTGTTTATATACGAGCTGTCTGTTTGAATTCCAAATTATGACCCAACAGAAATTTCTAATGGGTCATAATTTCACTCGGTCAAATCTGACAGCTGAGTTTGCAGATGCAACATAAAAACTATGTCAAATATCAATCACTAAGGATGTATGATTAGGTATTTTCATGCTTTCTGTTTTACTTCGGGCTTATGACTGCATAAGAAGACTTTATGTTGTGTCACAAGCAGTGACATCATGATATTTTTAATTACATATAACTGAGAAGAAGCACAGCACTAATTAGCATTGTAAGTATTAAAGAAAGTATCCTACGTTTTGAAAAGCTTTGTTTCGTGTAATGTGAAGTTAATTATTTATCATTTTAAGAATAAGGAAGGTTTGTGTGTTTATTTAATTGAAAATGCAAAGCATGCAAGGGCTAGCTGAAAAAGGCCAGCTTTCGTGAATATTTTCTAGGGTAAATAGGCTCATATTTACATTGCATTTAAGGAAGACCATGAAAGTACTCACAACATGCAAAGGTAAGAGATAAAAGGGTTGGATCCCTTTGTTAAATTTGCCCCTAATTATCAAGCCCATTGTTCTTTTTTTGCTAGTTTATTTTTTCAAAGAAAAACATGTTCCTCTCTGAACATTGTGGTAAAAATATATTAATGGGTGCCCCTTGGCGAAAATTGGCTGTTTCTGGCGGTACATTGGCACTGAGTTTATGCAGTTCTTTAACTTGTTATTTCGGCTTTGTGTAGGCAAAAATTGGCACTACACAAAGCCAAAATAAGAAATCAAAGAATTGCGCAAACTTGGTATCCATGCACACATCAACCTATTTTCTCAGAGAATTGCATAAACTTGTCATTGCACACTCACTTGACTTTGTTCATGTACACATCGATCAATTTTCACTTAAAAAGTCAAAGGAGCAGCCAATTCTACACTAGAGCCAAACAAAAAGTATATAATCTCAATAAACTACATTTTAAATCAAACAATGAAATAGCATAAAAAAGGAAATTCATCTTAGCACTATACAAAGGAAATATCCAGTTACCTTACACAAAATCAAAATATTTTAGGGGTTTGAAACCGCATGGTTTTGAGTGCCTTTAAGAATTAAGAAAGCTATGTTAACAGCCATGTTATTAACTATCATTCACCTCCTCCTGCCATATTTTCTTCCTCTTATTCTGAACTGATGAACCACGAACCAGCATCTGCCTCCAAAAACTTCCTTAATTATGCAGAAATATTTCTATCTGTTCATTGTTAAATTTCATAAAAAAATAATGTCGAAATACTAAAAAATAATAATAAATAAGTGAAGAATAATTTAAATCTGCAAATGCAAACAACAAGGGATAATTCAACAAAATCAATGTAAGGAATAGCTGCAACCTTTGTTTGTTGGTGGTGTTTTTATGTATTGGGTTTTCTGTGGAAGTGCTTCCATTTCTGTTATATTTTAAATAAGGTATTATTTAAATTTTGTACTTTAATAAATTAAATTTGTCATTTTTTTTTCAGTATCTTATTTATTTTACTAATGCTGAAATCAATGTAAATAAATTTGAATTGGTTTATTTTAATGGGTTTAATAGATATTTAATTCTTGTTTTCAGATCTTCCATTTTAAGGTACTGATATGGTACTTTTCAATATTCTTAGCAATCTTTCATCATTAATAATAATAGGTACTTTAAAGTTTGGTAACATTTTTAGGTTAATTTGGCCATAAACCTTTGGCAGCATTTCAAATTTGTACATTACAGATAGGACAGTTAAGTTTACAATGTTGGCTACCAAGCATAGCGGCTGTTTTAACAAGGATGTACCAAATTTTATTTTAATTGTTTACTGTCAATTATTTTCATTTTAACACATGTGTGAATTTATTCTTTATGTTTTCAGGTAGTTTTCAGGTTCACAAAGTTTTATGAAAAGTGTTGCTATATTGTTAATTACATAATATATGGTCTCGGCTATAAGTAGAGATTTAAAATTCATGTATACTACTTCTCTGAATGCATGCATGCTACTTCTCTGGACTCTAGTGTAGAATTGGGTGCCCCTTGTTTTTTGGCGAAAAATTTTGTTCAGTTTTGGTGATGAAACCTCATTTCTGTTTACCATGAGAGTTTTAACATTGTTTTAGCTTCTTGATTTATTTAATTGAAAATAAATCGATGTGCACATAGACAAAGTCAAAATGTGCAATGACTAAGTTTATGCAATTCTCATGTTTTTTTTAAGTGAAAATAGGTCGATGTGTACATGGACACGGAATTTGTGAAATTCTTTGACTTCTTGTTTTGGTTTTGTGTAGCGGCCATCTTGAAATTGTGTCTTATTGGCCCCGATCTTGGCATCAAAACAGAATCGCCAAAAAACAAGGGGCACCCAATTGTAAACTTTTACCCTTCTCTGAATTAATGTAATGTGATGAAACATGGTATTTGATTTCATTGTTTAGGTAGAATTTAGTAATACAAATGTACATTTTTTATGTCAAATTTAGTAATGCAAGTGAGTAGAAAGAGAATCGCAATCTGAAATCAGTATTAGAATAAATTCTCATATCTAATGAAAAGATATACTTTTTTGAATGAAAAAAAAATACATAGGTAATGTGTGTTATTTGTTTTGTAAAATTTAGATAATCTTCATTGTATAAAATTGGTGATAATTTAATCATAAGAACTGCTACTTCAAATTTGAAAAATTTTGCAGTTTTGTGCATATTAAAGAATTAAGCTAGAAGAGAAACATGCCAGTTGTAGTAAAATTTGGATATCTCCATTGTATAGTTTTGTTGATTGTTTAATGACAACTGCTGTTTAAGATTTGAAAATTTGTTAGTCATATCATTTTTAAGCACATATCATAGTACATTAACCTTTTAACTGTCATGCCCGAAATAATCTCGGGCATAGCACTGGTGTTCCAAAATATCATGCCCAAATATTACTCAGGGTAATTTTTGTTTTGAGTGTGTCGTAGTATTATACTGGAATATGTATCGTGAGAAGATGATTTTGGCTTCAGTGCAATAGATGGCAGCACTTTACTGAAGGTTTTAAAGGATAGAGATTTATGTTCAAAGTGCGTGGCATTTTTTTTATTTTTTGATTGCGCAACAAACATTTGATTTTTGCAATAAAAAAAATGACAATTTATGTACCCAAATCATCAAAATAACTTGACAGTTAAGGAGTTAAAGAGTCAAACTGGGAGAGAAACACACCAATGTAAAATTAAAAAACTGGGGAAAAAAGGAATCTTAAAATTTGTTGTTTGGCTTCTGAAGAAGGATCGCCATCTGATTACCTTTGAATTCAGCAGAGTTTTATTCAATAGAGAAATCAAATGAAGTCCAGTGAAAGATAGATGATTAGTAGCTCAAAATCAGTATTGTCAGATAATGTAGTAGGATTCATCTTTGCAACACAGATATGTAAGTTTTTATACCCGTTCTTTTGTTACATGTGGAAAAGAATGTAAGGGGTTGCTAATAATTCTAACTGCTAGCAAGTGGATAAAATTTTGATGTGTAGAAGGTGGAACATATTATTGAGTAGGTATTTGACACATTGTGAGTGTGATTAGGAAAAGTGGTAACAGGACAGGTACTGGATACCTAAAAGTAGATAATAGCACCATTTCAAGAATCTGCAAATGGTTAAAGTAGGTAATGTTGTTCAGACAACCAGTCAAGGCTGAAAGTATGTCAGAATTAACTCTCAGGACTCTTACTTGGTAATGATTGTTAAAAGAAATAGACAACTGACATCAGCCTAGATGCAAGGGAGTTTGCTGCAGCTACAGACATTTGATTGCCCAAAGATACTGTGAGTGACAGGTTCCATAAAAGAAGTCCATATGCAAGAAACCTATGTTTTTTTGTCCCACTAACTTGGGTTGTGAAATGCACACAGTTACATTGGTACAGAGATCATCCTCATTGGAGTACTATGAACTGGAGCATCTTTTACTGATGATTATTGCTTTATCTGAAGAGTGATTCTACATATCTTTCAAACTGACAGGATCAAAACATATGCAATAAACCTAAAAACATCTGTGAAAAGCATCAGTACAAAGGTAGTGGAATCATGATATGGGAATGCATGATTTTGTTTAGCTGCACTGTCTATATTTTTTTACTAGTCTAAGTATAAATGCTGAAGTATACAGAGATGAGGTTTTGATCCTTATGTTGAGTTGTTTAGGGTTGCAATGGGTAATAACTTCCACCTAATGAACCATAATTTTTTATTCCCACTGTGGTGTACTAATAGCTAATTATCTTGAGGATGAAAATATCTGGTGGATGGAGTGGTTGGCACATTCTTTGGATATAAATCCTATGGAACATGTGACATCCAACTTTTTATTTAAAAAGTACTAATATAGCTCACTAAACATCCAATGACCATTAGAAAGGCATCTCCTTTTTTGGTATTATTGGTAAAACTGCAGATTGCAGTAACTCTGACCTCACTCTTGCTGAAAAAAGCAGTTAAACATTCATTAATTCACTTACTGACCAAATGAGAAGAAAGAAGTGGTACTTTTCTGTTATGCATCTGCCACAATTTTTAGCCCCTGCGAGAGAGAACCCAAACATATACCGAGATCCTGTGATAGCACCATCTGGGAACTGTGTATATGTGTCTGTGTAATCAAGAATAATTAAACACATACATACATATTATTAGAATAGTACATATTACACATATTATTACGGCAAAATGTGTGGCTGGTGCATAGTGGAAAAGTACTAAAGCAATTGCTATGGTATTTGCTTTGTCTTAAAAATATGTGTTTAATTTCTAAACTCAAAAGCCAGTTTCACCAAGATCATCATTATGTTTCACCAAGATCATCATTATATTTCACCAAGATCATCATTATGATCATGTTTTTTGTCGAATACACATGCATTAACCTTATAACTCAAACACAAAATTGTTACTCTTGTGTCTGATTTGACTAGCATTTCTGTGATAAGCTTAAGTCACATGAAATCTGAACTGTAAGAAAGTGGTGGCTTTTCAACTGGGGGAGGGATCATAAAATTCTTCTGGAAGTCAGTATGCAGACTTCAATCAAATGACATGAAGAATTAACTTTAAGAACAATGGGAAGAAAAGTTAACTGTTTCTTTTTATGAAGTGAAATTCCTGTTGTGAAAAAAAAAGTGCAGTTGTTATTTTGCAAAAGTTGTTTTCATGATGAAAGATTTATAGTTAGTATATAAAAATGAACCAGAATTAGAGAAGTCATGATAGTTGCTTGTTTTGATTATTAAAAATTCTGTACAATACAAAAAAGCATTCAAATACGTAATTGGCTATTCAAGCCATTAATTAAAAATATGTTCATGAATTTTGTATATAGAAGTGTAAAGCATTGAAATTTAATGAAACATAATAAACATTTTATTATTTAAAATTTTTTACCTCCTATGGAGATTGTATGATGAGAGATTAAATTCTCTTTTTATAGAACTTTTGTACTTTCTGTGCTGGAACCTGCTTTATTAATGTCTTTAAATTTTTTTGTAAAAAAAAAAAATAAAGAAGCAAACAGCGTAATTGGAAATGGTCATTTAGGATCAATATTTAAGGAAATAAAGCTTAGGTAGTCATTTTCTTAGGCATTCTTTATGCATAAAAGAAACTGTACAAAGGTTTAGATAAATTCTTAAGAAAGGATGACAATGTGTATGACTTTTTATATGAATTGTGCAAAAATGTCATTAAATATTTCTTAGCGATTCTGAAAATAATGGTTTTCAGAAATTAGATTTTTATTTATGCTTTTTGGAAAGGAATTATATTCGAATATAAATTTTGCTGAATTTTTCTCTCTTCTTTTTTTTCTTCTCCTCCCTTCCCTCCCCCTTTTTTGGTATGTTCTGATCACCAAATAAATTCACTGAGATAGTTGGAAGATATTATCTTGCAGTTTTTCCTCCTTTTCTTTTGTATTCTCAGTCTTCCATCAAATAAGTTTAGCTGGATAGGTCAGGAGATGATGTGCAGTTTCTCTCTACTTATTTCTCCACTGGAATGAATCTCTTGTCATTCATTATGTGTTGTATGTGGATGGTACTTTCTGGGTCCACAAAATTATGTTTGGGGTTTTATTTGTCGTGCTTGTAGCTAATTTCTCACAGTTCATAATTGGTGCATTCCTTTCAGTTACTAGAAAATATATTGTTCCTTCTTTGATGTGCTTTTAGATTTCTGCAATCAGTGACACTTCTTCTATCTCGAATATTCAGGAAAGTTTCTGGTAATTTCTGATTATCCCCAACTCTACTGGAAAGTGAAATTACTTCTTGTTTATATCATGTAAATAATATTGTCTGTCTGCTGTTGTTGCACATATACTTGAAAATATGCCAAAAATGGGGCACTTAAAATCAGGTGTGTAATTAATCAGGAAATACCTCTTTTTTTAAACAACAATATTTCATAAGTATAAATATATTGTGAACAAAATTAAGAGATGGAAAACATTTTCCCACATTTCTCTTAAAATACCACACAAAACCTGGACAGATGGTTGCCATAAAATGTCAGTATGGTGCAGGTGTTTATGAGATGAGTGTATGTATTCCTGTGAGCTTTGCTATGCCAGCAAGAAGTATAAAAGTCCGCATCTAGCTGCTCACTTCATTTTGCTCTGCAACACAGAAGTGATTTTTATCATCTTTCTTGAATAATCTTGTTGTTTTCAGTTGTTTTTCAGGTGAAATGAAGTACATGTCATCACTTCTATGAAAGCATGAGATGGAGAATTGTAGGTAGACTTTAGGTAGGGCAGTCTCAAGCTCAGGTTGCATGAGAACTGGATATAACACCAAGTGCCATCACTAGTTTATGGAATCAGTTTAAAAACTGTAACGGTGTCCAGAAAACCAGGACAAGGTTGCCTGAGTGCCACAGTGACCAATGATGACCAGTATTTGGTACTTTCAGCCAAGCACCAGATGACGCCTACAGTGATGCAACTGTCTTGCGACCTCGTTGCTGCCACAATAACATCAGTTTGAAGGAAGACACTGCCAGAAGGCTCCTGAGACAGGTCTATATGCCAGAAAGCCGGCTATTTGCATACCATTCACTTCCTCTCACAAAAGAGAGCATTTAGAATGGTTCATACAACACCAACACTAAGCACATCTTTATTGGGCTAATGCTTTCTTCATGGATGAGTCCAAATTCAGTCTACAACCTGTTTTCTGGGGGGTTTTTGATATGGAGGGAACCTGGGACCCAATACTATCCCAACAACATTATGGAAATGGATCAATATGGTGATGGAGAAGGAAGGGCCTGTGTAGGAATCATGCAAGATGTCTGCATACCGCTCCACGTGTTTGACACTGGTTCCGTAAATTCCCAGAGGTACAGGCAGGAGATCCTAGAACCCTATGTGCGACTTTTCAGGGCTGCCGTTTGCCCTGAGGTCATTTTTATGGACAACAATGCATGACCACATAGGGCCCACTTGGTTGATGACTATTTGGAAAGTGAGGATACTCACCGATTGAATTGGCCAGCCAAATCGCCTGACGTTACTCCTACTGAACATGTTTGGGATGCTCTTGGGAGGGGTATTGCAGTACGCCAACTCCTATTCAGAACCATTCAGGGATTAAAAATTGCTCTGGTGGAGGAGTGTATGTGACTTCCACGGGCACTCTTGAACTTTCTAGTTAACAGCATGGCTACTCATTGTGCATGTTGTCTGTCTGTCAGAGGCGACCACACACCATACTAGCCACATTTTCACTGCTATCTTTCAACCTCAAGTTTGAGCCACATTGGACTCTTGGCCATAACTCATGCTAAAGAATGGCATTTTCATTGTTGTTTTGAACACATTATTGTCACACAATAAACTGTAACCATACCCAATTTTATTTATTTTTATCCAGTATTTCTCAAGATATATGGAAAAAGCTGCTTAATTTTTTCCACCAATATATTTTAATTTTGCATTGTGTTACTTCAGATTTTAATTTAGAGTGCTTCATTATTTGTCATTGAAATTATTCCTCCTTTATGTCACTACAGAATTACCAGTTTTTTTAATGTAAGCGAAAGACTTCTATTTTAACTCTATTCATGCCAGCCCGTTCCATCTTTCACTTCCTCTTAAAATTCCTCATGATTTTTATTAGTTTGGTTTAATATATTTATTTATTTTCTCTCAAAATTTTGTTTCTGGCATCTGAAATCATTTGCTTTTTCTTTTGGTATCCCAGTTTTTTTCTCAATTCCATAGGTTGCTAGTTCAACTCTGGCTCGACAGAACATTTCTTTTTATAATGCATTAAAGCATCTAACTGTGTGGGTCTGATTTGTTTACTGCTGTGCTGCTTCTCACCAATTTCTTTAATAATACTTTTATTTGCATTTATTATGAAATAAATTAAATGTATTCTACATCAGTGATCTCGGATATAAATTGCATGTTAGCTGAATGGAATGTGTAAATGAAGTTCACGTTCTTAATTGAGATGTTTAAGGATTAATAATATTTTGTCTTGCTGATGTCTATAGAAAAGTAAAATACTCATGTACTTTTTGAAAAATATATATAGATGATTTTTCATGTATTTTATCAAGAAAATGAATGTTTGCTGTGTTTTGATTTCACTTGGTGGAAGGGCTGTGATGTACTAAAACATGTGCCTATGTCAAAGCACGAGGACAAGGTAAATTGTATTGGGAAAAAAAAATTTATTTTCTTTAGCAACAAAGAATCAAAAAGTTATAAATGTGGAATGCTTATTTTCTGCCATTTTGCTTGAGCATAATCTGACACTGAGAGCTTCTGATCATGCTTGCTTTTATTTAGAAAAATCATTCATGATAATGAAATTGCTAAGAATTATTTATATGCAAGAATAAAAATGATTGTAGTTGTTATTTCACATGATGATTCATTGTGATTAATGATGCGAGAAAGATCCCCAACATAACATAGCAAATTTATAAACGACAAATAAAACAGTATTTAAATAATTAAGGATATATTATTTGGCTATTTTCGCCTTCTACATCTAGCATTTGGGTGAAGGCTTTGATATAGTACAGCTAATTATTAAAACTTTGCTGGGAAAATTAAGTTCCTGGTGATAACTGTTTAACACTTCATGTAGACAATGTACCAGTAATGATAGGCTTGAATGATATTATTGATTGATATATTGATTAGACTAGTGTTGCAAGAATCTTGAAAAAAAGAAAAACACACACACTGGTTATTTTTAATTTGCTTTTATTAGCTTTATTTAAAATATTTATTAGAACAGGCCAATGTGTTAATAACTATGAGCAAAATTATGATGCTTCTTTCCTCAAGAAAACAAAATCTGCAAATGTTAACAATTATATGAAAACAGATTAAACTTATTTTCTATAAAATGTGTCAAATCATAAAAATATATTTCATACGGGAATATTTTTGTGCTAATTTTATATAAAGCTCAAAACTGATAGTATTTACAGTTTATTATTTTTACTGTTTAAGAATTATATTTGTCAATGTCTCTTGATTTCTTAGTAAAAACATTTCCTGATTTTTGAGTTTTGTAGGTTGGTATAACTGTCACTAATGCATTTTTTTTTTGACCATCATCTCACAAGAAAATATTTTACAGGTAGAGTATGCCAGACTTAGAATACAGTTAGTTGAAAACGTTGCATTTCATCCTGTATCCTTGTTGCGACGAGATCAGCAACATCTATCTCATTCAGATTCACATTTAGCATCAATTCCTGAAAACTGCTCAGATTCCAGTGCTTCAGTAGTTGAAAGTCAACAGCAAGTTCAGGTACAAGAAACTCTTATCCAAAATTACCGTAGTGAGATTTTTAGGTTACAGGAAGAGAATAGAAAAATTCAGAGGAAGTACTGGGAACAAGTAAGACATTTTTCTTTATTTCAATAATTCTGTTAAATGATAATTTTACATTTGCGTAATAATGTAATTTGTTCATATATTCACAAAATACACTCTTTTGCAAAAAAATTGAAGCACCAAGAAGGACTTTTGGGATCGTTATGAAATTTGGTATGCAGAAACATGATCGAACATGCAAATGATCAAAGTTTCAAGGCAAATGAACAGGAATTGCGATCATAGCTTGCATTTCTAGTGCGCAATTCGCAAAGTATAAAACCAGTAACAGAGGTGGCAAATTTAACTTCTTGTTGTTATTGTAATTCCGTAAAGAAACAACTAAAGATACCATTACGACGATATCAAAGACCTTACAGACAACTAAACGACTTCGAATGTGGTCACGTTGTAGGGTTGCATGAAGCTGGGTGGTCATATCGAGCAATAGGCCGCCACCCTGCAGCATACAGACACTGCTGTGCAATGATGTTGGCAGCAATGGTTGCTACAAAGAAATTGCTGATGAAATGAAGGCTCTGGAAGGCCAAGGAGCACAAATGCAAGGCAAGACTGGATGATTGTTCGCCTGGCCTGAACCGGCCCAATGGTATAATTATCGACTATTCAACGCATTACAGCCACGTCTATACCTCCTGTGGTACCTTTCACCATCTCACGGCGCTTGTCTGAGGCGCGGTTGCGCTCACAGAGGCCTGAAGACATTTGCCTTTGACCCCACAATCTGTCATAATGGATGAACTTAGGTTTGGAATTGGCTTAACAACATCATGGATCCAAACCACGATGTTGAATCTGTTGAAGACTGTTTTATTGATTCTCCCAGTGGGACTGCACGTTGGATCCCCTCAGATTCCACAGCTACACCATTAAGAGATGCAGTTATCTTCTTCCTACCATTGACGATACTGTTGACACCCTATGAGGACACAAGTGGTTTTCTAGTGAAACTGGATACTGGCATTCACTCACAAATCCTACTTCTGACAACAGTTGTTGTGTTCTACAGGTTTGTGGGTTTGGAGCCATTCATGATAACACTTGATAAAGAATTAAAACAATTTATTCACCAGTAAGCTCAAAGGCACATTTATAATCGTTGAAAAACTACAACAAACATGCTGAAACAATTAGCAACACAGCCTTCAGGTTATAACACTAAAGCTCCCGACTTGGTTGATCACTCTCAAGATAATCTCTGAACTCAGAACACTACTTTCTTCCCTTACAGGCAGGGTATATATAGCTTTAACTTACCTTACAGAATATTCCCTAGAAAACCACAAAAAATGCTCACTCCATTTATGAGGTATTTCCAATTTTGTCGCCAAATATCCCCAAATGGGCGATTTTGTGCTAAATAGGGCAACCATGTCTCCCCATGCTATTTTCTGTCAACCCTAAGCATGCCATTGACTCACGCTGCTCAGCCTTCAGCCTTCTTTCTCTGCTGTGCTGAAGGAGCATTGTTTTCAACCCTGGCATTTTTTATCTGGGCTTTTTGTAATATCTTCACATTTCAGATATTTTTATTGATAATCAGATAGATGGAAGAGAAATATGTAGTGTAAAATTTAAATGAATTTTTAAATTTTATGTATCAATATATGCATACTTAAGTTTTACATAATTTATTTTGAGTCCAAATTACTTGAAAAATTATTTTTGGCTTTGAATTTGCTATGTTGATAAAACATTTATGCTTTTTGGTAGTGGAAGATTGAATCAAAATTTTACATATTATAAATTTGATTGACTCAACTGTCTAGTTTATTTTTAAAACTAAATCTGATAATTGTCAATCTTTTTTTATGTTCTAATTATATGCAATGAATATGATTTCAGCACTACTATCTTCTGTAAGCAATGTTCTGTCTGCTTTCTCATACTTACTCCTCAGAATCTTTGTTCTCTCATGAACTTAATAATTTGAAATCAGTTGCTGTAAAGGAAAAGAAAAAGGAATCACTGTTAGAAATAACCATAATAACCTTGTTGTTGCTTCATTTCATCCTTCTGTCAATTACAGAATCACTCGGATGCACCAGAAGTTGAACTTTCAAGTCTTTTTTTCACCTATCAATAAAATTTATTTAGTTTAAAGATCCTAGTTCTAATTTTAATTTTGGAGAATTTGTAGCATTATATTATCAGTATGTTTAGTATATATTGACCAGGCTAAAAAAGTGTGAAAATTTTGCATCAAAGAACTAAGAAACTATGAGGAAAGAATGCTGCTGTGTTCAGAAAAGAGAAATTTGTGTATGTATATATATACATAAACAAACCTTTCGATTTCTAATTGTAGTTGGTCATTTAACCACAATTTTGACCTATTATGTGAAAATTCTCTAGAAAACTTCTTTTGTTAGTGAACTCAATTTTTTTAAGCCTCTTATATCTATAAAAATTTGTCATCTTTTGTTAATGACATTAATTCTCATTCCCAGCCCATTCAAAATTTTAATATTGTAACTATATCACATTTCCATGCTATTTTCCTCAATAGATGGTATAGAATACAAGCATTAGTGTACTTCTGGTTTGTACTGATGATGATCATTTGGACACATAACATTATGTTCTGTTAAGACTACTGAATACTGGAAGTTCGAACTGGTTTGGTTCGATACCAAATGAACCAGCTGGCTGCGTGGTTTGTTTTCCTGTGTGTAACATGAATATGAATTTTCCTTCAGCAATTAGGCCCACCCATGGCCGAGTGGTTAAGTCGCTAAACACTGGTAGTTCGGACCTGGATTCGAATCACGGCGAACAGGCTGGCTGCATGGACATTTTCGTAGTTTTCTCCATGTGTAACATGTATGGGGACTCAATTTCTGTAAGAAAGTCCAACATGAAGGCATTCTTCTGTGCTTTGCCATAATAAACTAAACCTTCAGAAACTTCCTCCACGTAAGCATCTGCCATCTTAAGCAGTTAACCATCGTGGCTTTGTTATATTCAAAGAGCATAACCCAATTCTAAAACTCAGTTCCTCCCTAAATTCTAGCGGGCAAGTGCTAAAGTCTTCGAACACTGGTAGTTCAAACTTCCTCCACAGCCAAGCATGCATGCAGATAAAGCAAATTAAGAAAAAAATTGTGCAGAGCCCCATCAGGCTTGTAATCCATAACATTTTTAGTTAGTGATCACCATCAATGGGAGTTATAAATATGCTGTTATGAGAGGGAGGACAAAATTTCACTTCCTGAGTGAGTCAATTCAGAACTAGTTTTATTTCATCTGTTACCTTGAATTTAGGATACCACGTTATGTGACTAACAAAAAACCTGGTATCTATATAAAGCTTGAAAAAAATCAAAGTTTTGAAGATGGTATATACATTCATGTGGCATCCGGTTGATTGCCATTATGATCAGTAAATATCAACAACAAAATTTTACAGATGTGTTTCTTATCTTTTTCAGAGGTAGCTTTCAGCGCAACTAGAAAAAATTTACTATTTTTGATACTTTATACGTATGAAGATGCATATTTGTAGAAATAGAGATCTAAACATAATGTTTGAAAAATTAAAAAGGAATTGTGACATAAAGACCCTAGACAGACGGCTTCTGATTGCTTTTTAAGTGTTTACCACACATTACTAACTATATAATCGGGTAATTTTTCATCGATAATTGTTTATTGATTTTATATAATAGCTAGAAAACATTTTCTTGAACTTACCCTCAAACAAGTTAGGTGTTATTGGTAATGAATACCATATCATGAATCAGGTACGGCACTACTTTGTTGCCTTTGTAGGCAATAAATTCTGCTGCCCAGTGCCCTCGCCCCAAAATTCTAAAATTTTATTTCTCAGTGCTTCACTAAATTCTGCAATGTTGCTTTTCTTAAATTCTGCCGTACTGGCAGTGATTATGATTTCAAATCCCCTGAGATTTACTGTGTTATCTGAAAAACTGCAGTTTCTTGTTCACAAATTGCTAAAAATAGCTATAAAACTGGTTCTACAGCTCTTCCCCCGTAGCATTCCGCTTCGCCTTCTGTTGACACAGACATTTGGAAACTCAGCTTTTCAAACACAAAGGAAGGGGAATGATTTTTCCCTAACTACAGTATAAATCAAGTTGTTGAATTTTTTTATGTTCTAAATACACTATTTTCTGTTACACATACAATGTTTGGTTAACATTCATCTTGGGAATTCATCGCTGCTCAGTAATTGGCAGAAATGCTTTTAGGAAGGAGTGGGTGAATTTAGAAAACAAAATGATTGGTGTCAATCAACTGTAGATCCGTTAGTTTCAATTGTTGGGTTCAAATGAACCCCTCAAACACTAAAAAAAATCCTCTTGCATAATCGAAAGGATTTCATCTGGGAATACATTTTTCCATTTAAAAATGAGTTTTTTAGTATTTTTTAAATATTGCTTGTATTTTATTTTTGAAAATTTTCATAAATAATGATTTTCTATTAATTATTTCCAATTTTAATGACTCAAAGAAAAAACAGAGAGTTTTCGGGAATTTTTTTGTTATGTTTATTCAAACCTATACAAGTATCCAACACCTTTTATATTTCTTACACATTTGAACTTCATGCACACACACACGCACGCACGCACATAAATTTTGTAACATTTCATTCCAATTTTTCCTTATTAAAAAAAAAAAAATCTGTTTCATCCTAAAAAAGTTGCTGATTTGTAACAAACATAGGAACAAGTTCCTCTTCCTTAGTAACTCCTTACCCAGAGAAGTCTCGATGAAAGCCAAATCATGCATAAAATTTACACCTGGGGGGGCAACATAAAATATTTTTAGTACCATATTTTCTACAATAAAGTACATCCCCTCCAAAAAAATGCAAGAAGTACAATTACAAATTTCTAACAGAAAAATGCATTTTCAAACAGCTGAATTTGTTTCACAAATTTCTGTAGCGGTTATAATTCTCTTGTCTGCTGTTTTTGTAAGTTCTGACCATTTTTTCACCCCTAAATTCTGCTGCCCAATGCTCTCAGCTAAATTACAAAATTTTACTACTCAGTATTCTCCAAGTTCTAAAAATTTTGACTGTTTCTAGTTGCACAGGCCCTGATCAAAGCAGAGAGGTAAGATGTTACCTGTTATTGATAAATTGTATTATAAATACCACATATCTAAATAAAAGTCAGTTTTTACTGGTTTTCATATAAAGATTGAAGTTTTCAACTTTGTGCCGACTTAGTATGAGAGTTGGCCAATCAGAGCATATGCACAAAACCTATTGAAAGAAAGCTGTAGACACACTTATGCATGTAAAAATTTAGTTTCTCTAATTGGATATGCCTTAGACCCTCTCTCGCAGATGTGAATGGAACTCCCAACATTTTATGCCTTTCAATTATGCCTCTGTGACATTTATACCACCATCTGAATGGAGCCTCAGTATGGCATACTATAACAGGATGCAATGTCTTGTGGCGATAAGCAATTTATATTGCTAAGTCTAACTTTGGAAAAAAAGGTCACATGGCTTAAATTTATTTTCTAATTGTTCTAATTTGAGGCACATTATGACAGAAAAACACAGGTAGTAATCAGAATTAATTAAAAAATTTTATCCTTATGCTTTTCTTAAAAATTCTGTAAAACAATAAAATTTTTGGCTTTTCTCAAAATAAATATATATGGAAAAAATATTCACACAATCACAGATTTGATTTTGTTATATTTGTTAACAAAATTAAAATTATTAAAAATCTCTTTGACGAAAGAAAAATAAAGCACTATAGAAACAATGAAAAGGAAGCAGTATTTAAAAAAGAATATTAGACTTGATTATTCCTATCAAAATAATCAAACCCCAAAATATTTTCATTTGCTTCAGTGTTACATCAGAAAATTTCACTGATTTTAAAAAACTAGACAGAACTTAGTAACTCTAAGATGATTATGTGTAAAACTGTTTGTTTCTTTTACAATGAATTTTATAACATCACTATTAAAAAAAATCAGTTCATTTGATAGCACTTCCAATATTAATATTTGGTTCTCTTACAAAATCGAAAGGTTTCAAATCTTAAAGTGTCTTAGTTCAAAATATGTTTACTGAGATGTACAAGACATGCATTATGCGATTTCTGTATCTGATAATATGTCCATATAAGAATCGCTATAACCATCACTTTCCATTTCTATAGAAATATCATCACTATCATTAGTGCCAGAAAATTACTCATTCATCATATATGTAAACTGTTTTTCTGTTAAATAATGTTTTTTGCCATTCGGAATATAAAAAATATTTCACGAAAAAAATAATATTTGTCTGAGTGACAATCGGACTGTAAGAGGAATGCATAAAAACCTCCGAAACCATAGAACCATCATATCACCAAGAATAAAAGTTTTGGAAGTAATGATATTTTGCATTTTGTACTGTTGAGCGAAAAGGATGTAGTAGTACAATATAAGCAATATGTTTTTGGATTTAAGATCAGAACTATTGTGGGAAGATACATAGGTAGTTCAACTTTATCTATGCCATAGCCTATTACTGTCTAGCATGTTTGTTTTGGAGATGAGGCAAAAAAAAACAGTCTTTGTTTCGCGTAGATTTTAAATAAAATTCTATAAATATAATAAAGCGCAATCTGATTCGAATCTCTTTCTTCAAGAATGTGTGGAGGCATGCCTCTGTTTTCCTCCCACCTTTCCATCCTAATTGACATCATATATAAAGTCAAAGGCAAATGAAGTCACTGCTGGCTAGCAAAGATGCTGTGCTGCAGCAGGACCTAAGTTAGAAACAAATACTGGTTTTGTGTTAGAGCTTCTAATTATTCCTAAGACAGCTGTAGGATGATTTACAGTTCCCATTTTTGCATGTTTTGATTGCTACAATCAATGAAGCTGGAAATCTCATTTATTTCTTCAATCCACGGAAGTCATACTCATTGTTAAGAATACATTACTTATTTTAATGTTTATTATTTTGTATTTTATATTTCCTGGCTCATGAGCAAGCCTCACTTAGATTTTGTGAGTATAGTTTAGTAATTTGTGTATGGCAACAGTAATAGATATTCAAGTGTGAGAACGATGTAACAGCGCTAAGAGCGTTATTGATTTTTTCCGTGATAATAAAGTTTGTTTTGGTTGCAACTGATTCTATTTTGTGAATAATCACCACAGTTACAGTGTTTTAATGATAGTGACTATTTTAAACCTATGATGTGAGTCTTTAATTAAAAACTACTTCGTGCTGAAGTGTGATTTATACGTTTAAGTACTGAAAGGTAGAAAAGTCGGTGATACTTTTTCTTGTAAGCTTTAACATTGCTGGCGTCCACGACAGGACTATTTTCTTATTTAAGATGTTTCAAGTAGTAAAAGGTTTTAAAAAAGAAGATTTGAAACATGTTGTGGAAGAAATCGGTGAAAGTTTACCACCTTACAATAGCAGGTTTAAAAGACATTATTTTGAACAGTGCGGAATACAAAAAGGATCCTGAATTTGTTCAAGATTTATTAACAACTGCTATTTCCGATAGAAAATTGCTAGAGCAAAGACAAATTGAAAAGGATAAGCTGGATTATGATCTTCAAAAAATGAGAAGGGAGCAAGTGAGTCATTTCCATCTATTTCTGTTCCTGATGTAAATAGTTCGAAACGAAAGTTTACTAGATTAGAATTTAGACAGTTTGGGAATGATATTAAAGATTGGCTTCCTTTCTGGAGTCAGTTTGAGCAGATTCGTAAAGATGATGATATTGCCCCGGAGGATAAATTCCAGTATTTAATTCAAGCTACCGTGTCGGGTTCTCGGGCTAGAAAAGTTGTGGAGAGTTTCCCTCCTATCGGCGCTAATTATGAAAAGGCTGTGGAAAGTTTAAAATCCCATTTTGGTAGGGAAGACATTTTAGTTGAAGTATATGTTAGAGAATTATTGAAATTAATCATAACTGTGCAAACTAAGGAAAAGTTTTCATTATCTTCTTTGTACGATAAACTCGAATCTTATTTACGTGCTTTGGAAACATTAAATGTGACAACTAATAAATGTGCTTCTGTATTATATCCAATGGTTGAGTCTTGCTTTCCAGCAGACTTTTTAAAAACATGGAATTGTAGTAATTCTTCCGATTCTAAAATGGATGCAAAGGATCGTTTAAACAATTTAATGCAGTTTCTGAGATCAGAAGTAGAGGGAGAAGAAAGAATATCCTTAGCTGTTGCTGGTTTTGGTTTAGGAAAGCATCAAGATAATAATAAATCAGTAAAAAAGAAGTATTCTAGTGCAGAACGTTTACGTAACAAGACACCGACAGCTGCAGCGCTATTGACAGCTGCTTCTGGTTCCAAGGCTGTGAAATTGTGCGTTTTTGTAATGGTAAACATTTAAGTTCTGACTGTTTTTCTGCACAAAAAATGAGTTTATTGCAGAAGCAAAAAATTTTAAAGGAAAAACTTTGCTGCTATGCTTGTTTAGCTCCAGGTCATACAGTTAAGAAATGTCGAGTTTTCTTAAAGTGCTTAATATGTTCTAAAAACGTGCCATTAATGTGTGATGTGCTTGATACACAAATCAAAGTTATGCAGCTGAAAAAAGAAGAAAAGCCGATAGAGGGCGAAATTAACTTGCCTAATTTCGAAACACATACCCCTAGAGTGTTTCTACAAACTGTGAAAGCTAATCTTATTTCTGATGGTAAACAGAAGACTGTGAGATTGCTTTTAGATTCAGCTTCGCATAAATCTTACATCTTAAAAAATGTAGCCGAAGAGATGAATTATTCGCCTGTTCGCCAAGAAAGTAAGGTGAATTCTCTTTTTGGGGGTGTTTTAAGTGATGAATTGAAGCATAATTGCTATAAAATAAGATTGAGAAGTTTAAATGAAAAGTTTGCCTGCAATTTCGAAGTTCTAGATCAAGCTACAATCTGTGGTAACATTCGGCCTGTGTGTAAAGGGCCTTGGATTAGAGAGCTAGAATAAAATTGCATAATTTTGACAGATGTTGCAGTTAATTGTGAAACCATTCATATTCTTGTCGGAACTGACATAATGGGAACGTTGTTAACGGGAAATAGGAAGATTTTATCTTCGGGTCTCGTTGCTGTAGAAACTAGTTTTGGATGGACACTGATGGGTAAGGTGCCAGTAGAAGAAGCTTCTAATGAAAACTTAGCAACGGCGGTGACATCAATGTTTATAAATGAAGCTGAAGTTTCAAGTTTATGGAGATTGGATTTAATAGGAATCAATGATCGTATAGAAAAGAAATCTAAACATGAGGTTGATCTTCAAACCAAAGAACATTTTTTAGAAACCGTTACAGTAAATAATGATGGTCGGTATGAAATTTGCTTACCTTGGGCTGATGATAAATCACCTTTACCTGATAATTTTAGTTTAGCTAAAAAGAGGCTGGAGTACACCACTTCGAAACTTTTAGCAATGAATTTGTATCAACAATATGAAAATGTATTTTTAAACTGGATTGATGAAGGTATCATAGAAAATGTGCCCACTTCTGAAGTGGACTCCTATGGTAATTACTTACCTCATCGCCCTGTCCTAAAGGCAAGCAGCAGTACCACACCTATTCGTCCAGTGTTTGACGCATCAGCGAGATTGACAAACCATCCTTCTCTGAACCAATGCTTGCAGTGCGGTCCTAATTTAATCGAAATTATTCCAGACGTCCTACTGCGATTCAGAGAGCGGCGATATGGAGTTATAGCAGACATTAGAAAAGCCTTTCTGCAAATAAGTATTCGAAAAGAGGATAGAGACTTCCTGCGATTTTTATGGTGGGAAAACATGGAAGAGAAAAAGCTCAGAGTTTTTCGACATGCCAGACTTGTTTTCGGTGCAAAATGTAGCCCTTTCCTTCTGGCTTCAGTTATTGAGCATCACATTGAGAACAGTGAAGATTTTGAAGTTGCTTTCAAAAAGAGACTGTTGCAAAGTTTCTATGTCGACAATGTCGTTACCAGTGTTGACACTAAACAGCAGTTGGAAAAGTTTGTGTCCAATTCTAAGTTATTGATGTCCAAAGGCGGTTTTGACGTAAGGGGATGGGAATATTCTGGTGAGTTCGATGGAATCGACGATAAGAAAGAAACACATGTATTAAGTCTGCTTTTGAATAAAGAACTAGACACCCTGAGAATAAATATGGGATGCTTGAATGACTTTAATTTCGTAAAGATAACAAAACGCAGCACGTTATATACAGTTCATAAGGTATTCGATCCTTTTGGTTTTTTCTCCCCCATTATGCTCTGTCCAAAAATAATGTTACAAAAGGCCTGGAAGAAAAGTGTCAGCTGGGATGAAGAGTTGACTGGCGAACTTCGTAAAGATTTCATGCAGTGGCTTGAAGAATTAAATTGCATAAGTAACATTGAAATTGCGAGATTTATTCAAGTCACTTCAGAAAATCTTAGTAATTGTGCTCTTCACACTTTTGTTGATGGCAGCAAAGACGCTTATGCAGCAGTTACATTTCTAAGGGTTGAAAATAACGATCATGTTGAACTGTTTCTTCTTGCTGCGAAATCTAGAGTTGCTCCCTTAAGAGGGGCAACTATCCCAAGAATGGAACTTTTGGCAGCCGTAATTGGGGCCAGAGTGACAGATTCAGTAACCAAAGCTCTCGGATGGGAAAGAATTAACAAATTTTACTGAAGTGATTCTACAGCAGTGCTCGCATGGATTAAAAGAGATGAAAATTGGTCTGTTTTCGTGCGAAACCGTGTTAAGGAGATTAGAGAACTCAGTAAAACTTCAGCTTGGAAGCACGTTCCTGGAGAAAAGAATCCTGCCGATCTGCCATCCAGAGGTTGCAAAGCAAAATATCTAATTACATCAAAATGGTGGGAGAGACCACACTGGATGAAAGATCCTACAGAATTCCTTAATTGTAGGGATACCTGTAACCACCATAGCTGTAATGAAGAGGAGATTGAAAGGGAGAAGTTGAAAACGACTAGCACGATGACAAATAATGAAACCATTTGTGATAATAATTGGTACTACAAGCATTTTTCTAATTATGACAGAATAGTGCGGATGGTTGCCTGGATTTTTCGTTTTAAGCATAATTGTACAAATACAGAAAGCAAGACACACGGAGAATTGAATGCAGTAGAATTTCATGAAGCTGAGTTAAAGATATGGCTTATGATTCAAAAAGAATCCCTTGATTTGGAATATGATAGACTCAAAACACTTCAGGTATTTAAAGATGATCACGGCATCTATCGTGTAAAAACTAAGATTATCTACAGAAAGGATAGTGATGATTTTCTCAAACCTGTTGTCCTTTCTTCAAAACACGAAGTTGTGAAACGACTTATTTTCTCTGTTCGTGTGAAGAATTGTCAAGAGTGTGAAAAATATTGTGGCTAATTGCATGATCTGTAAAAGATATAGTTCAAGGAACATGGAATTGATAAGTGCACCCCTTCCTGAAAATCGTGTAAAAGATGCTGCGGTATTTCAAATTACAGGGTTTGACATGGCTGGTCCTCCATTTCTAAAAGAAAATAGAAAGTGTTGGGTGTTAATATTCACTTGCGCAGTGTACAGAGCAGTACATTGTGAGCTAATTACTGCCACTTCCACAGATACCTTTTTAATGGCATTTAGAAGATTTATAGCTCGCAGGGGAAGATGTACTATTGTATACTGTGGCAATGGTTCTAATTTTGTCGGAGCAGCCAACTCTTTGAAACAGCTAGATTGGAAACGTATACAGAAACACGGAGTCGTTAATTCGATTGACTGGAAGTTTAACCCGCTGACTGCCCCATGGTGGGGTGGTTGGTGGGAGTGACTAATAAGGATATTGAAAGATCTCTTAAAAAGAGTGTTAGGACAGGCTCGTCTAAATTATGAAGAAATGGCAACTACTCTGGCAGACTGTGAAAATGTAATCAACTCAAGACCTCTAACTTATATCTCTGAAGGAGATGTTATAAAGCCCATTTCTCCATCAATGTTCCTTCAAGACATTTATGAATGCAGTTTTCCAGATATTGATCCTGTGGAACAAAATTCTTTATCTAAAAGACTGAAATATAGGCAAATCGTACTTAAAGAATTAAGGAACCGTTTTCGGTCGGAATACTTAGGTGCTCTCATTCAACGAAAGAACAGTGAAAAACTCAGATACACTGGCTGTGGGGGATATCATTCTAGTGGAAACTGATAACAAAAACAGAATTAACTGGTCTTTAGGTCGCATTACTGAACTTGTTCCAGGTAAAGATGATAACGTACGACTCGTAAAGGTGCAGACTTTACACCAAGAACTTCTTCGTCATATTCGGAGAATATATTCTCTTGAGATAACATCTCTTACTGACTGTCCTAAGCCTGTGAAATCCAATAGTTTGACCAAATTCTCAAAGCAGCCGGCCAAACAGGACAATGGTATCTTTAACAACAAGCCAAAATTTAGTAGGACTGATAGAAAAATTAAGATAAAATATGTGCTTTAGTGAAATACCTTTTTATTGCTTATTATTATTATTTCTTATACTTGAGAATATTTCTGTGGTTTATTTGATTAGTACTGGATATACATATATTTTTTAATATTAACTTAAAATGGTTTAAAGTGGTAATTTTATGTTTTGATTATAATTTATAATCAAAAGGTGGGAGGATGTTAAGAATACATTACTTATTTTAATGTTTATTATTTTGTATTTTATATTTCCTGAAACCTATGATGCGAGTCTTTAATTAAAAGCTACTTCGTGCTGAAGTGTGATTTATACGTTTAAGTACTGAAAGCTATAAAAGTCAGTGATACTTTTTCTTGTAAGCTTTAACACTCATTCTTATGCGATTCTATGGTCCTTATCATAAGTTTACCAAGTATTCAGTCAAACCCAGTTAAAATGAAATTATCTAGTTGAGAAGATAATGCTAGATTTTTCGATAAAAAATACTCATGAATAAAAACAGAGTACAATACACTGCATTATGTTTTATGTAAGTTAAAAAAATCTTTACACATGATTTTGATATGTGCTGTCTATTATTTATATGTTCTTTCACACAAAACGTCCAAATTTTTCATCCCCCTTTTTTGATGCAGTTTTAATAGCTATCAGTATGTAAACCACAAATTGTAACATCCTAAAAGAAAAACATAAATGATGACATTTTAATTTTGCCATAGAGAAATACATATTTACCCCAAAAGAGAGCTTGTATTTCTACCTTCTACGTCAGAGTCAATAATTGAAATGTCCAGATCAGAACTGAAGAAAAGAACCATAATTATTTTACCATAATTGAGTAACTGTAAGAATTCATGCAAAGCCATTATCTATTTAAGAACTAAACCAACCTACCTCAAGAAAGCCTGGTTTATGTTAGGAGCATTAGCTGTGACTTCTGACGTAGAAAAGTCAAATGTTTCGCTTCCAAAACTAAAAAGAAAAGAAAAAAAAAACTGCTATAGCATAATTTAAAAAAATTATGAATAAATAAATAAGACATAACAAATTTAATCATTAAGCAGTGTATGACTACCACCATTTTTGCATTTGCAACAGATGTTGCTGTATAACGTTCCACTCATACATTGTATAGGTATTATGTCATGCTGTATAACCACAGTTTAGAAAAATTACAAAATGTGTTATTTATATCTATCTAAAATACATTACACGGTTTTTGAGTATAAATTGGAGTGCTATGTGAATGAAATTCTGTCTATAAGAAATGTAGGACTAAATAAAATGCAGAAATGCAAAAGGAATTATATTTTTTAAATGTGCAGAATCCAGATGACATATTTTTCAACAGCTAAGATACACAGGAAGAATGCCAAGTGTAGGACCTATGACTACAACACTTATATGGATTTAATTTATCAATGCTTTAAAAAAAAAAAGTAATTAACACCACGCAGATGTTATTTCTTTGCTCACTGAAATATTTGCATTCATTGAGTTTGGTAGCATCATTTATATATTCACTGCAAAATTAACAACGTTTTCTGTTAATGAGCTACAATTGTTAGCTTTACAACAGGACTGACAATCTGAAATCTGTAATCGGATGGATTTCCAGCACTGGATCTGTCTGCAGCAGTCTCTTCTGTCCCGTCATCGATTTTAAGACAGTTATATGTTGATCTAAACTGGCATTCAGTAATTGATTGAAAAAAATATTAACAAAAACTACATATCGCTTGAAGCAATTCAGATAACAAATCATGCAGTAATCAATACAAACATGAAAAAAGGAAATGTAAATGCTTTATCTTTTTTACTGTATCACGTAATACGTATTTAATAATTAAAATTTACAATTTAAATTGCTAAAGTATGTTTTCTTTTCATACGTTGATAATGTTTACAAACTTACTATAAACATCGATAGCTTGGAAATCTGTCTTAAAAAAAAAAAGGAGCGAAAACCATAAACTTGCACCCAGTAAGTAACTTCTACCTTTTCATCTGTAAAAAATTGTCAGAATTGCGTGAAGACAGTTACATTAATATGTGAGTACTTTCTATTTTTTTTTTTTTTTTTTTTTTTTTT
>KK116328.1:32033-54875 GCA_000611955.2 Stegodyphus mimosarum
TAAGTAAAAAAAAAAAAAATTGTTCATTTTAATTAGGGTAACTTCCCTTTCTATTCTAAAAATAAGTTTTCCGAACTGCACTGCTGAAAAATTAATCTGCTTTATGTCATCACATAGAGTTCATGGCCAATCACCGTTCAAAACTGAAACAAAGGTTTCCAATCTTGTATATAGGCCTTGCTAAAATGCGCATTTACTTTTTCTGCTTGCTTTTGCTTGGCTAGCTTGTGTCCTATTGCTTCGCTGTATCTTCTATTACTTATATAAAATTGTGAGGTACTGGCTGCAAGCACCCGTACTTATGTAAAAGAAGAATATATGTCAGAAGAAATTATTAATTAAGGAATAAAATTATGTGTCTTGTTTGTTATCTAATTAAGGAATAAAATTATGTGTCTTGTTTGTTAAGTATTTCATATTTGCCAGTTTCTTCTTCTGTTACGAAATTATGCCAGCACCCATCTGTAAGTTGGCTATGATTGCAATTATTTGTGTCTTCTCAGCCACATTCCTAAATTATTATACACAGACACATATATTGTGTGTTATTTAAAAAATGATTGACTGTTTTCTGTTTAAAATTACAATGCAGTGAATGTATTTTTTTATGACTTGATGTGCTTTATTTTCTGTTTGTTATAAGCAGTTACTAAATTATGTTTGTCATAAGCAGTTACTAAATAATTAAACTATTTAAGGCAGTCTTTTACTGAGGCTGTTTCTGTGGGAAAAACAAACAATGAAATTTCATACTAATTACCTTTTTTAGAGGATTTTACTGTAGTCATACACACTTTGAACATCATATTGTGTTCAGTGCACATAAGTTTTTGATTAAGATATTGTTTATAAAACATTCTAATTCGTTTAATGTTGAGTTCAATTTTTATCATTCTTAATAAATTCGTATTTCATAAAGTTTTGTATTTTGTTCTAACTTTAAAAATTCTTCTTAAGGTTCTTAATTCCGAACTGGTTGAAGATGAAGCTTGTAATGGTGCATCACAGCAAGTTGTGGATCTTATAGATAAGCTAGATGAAAAAGAGAAAGGTAATCAAATTCTAATATTAGTTCCTTCTTTTTGAATTTTCATGTTATCTCTTCCATGTTATATCCGTGAAATGTAGATTTTGATAGATATTACCAGGAATTTTTAAGCGTTATAAATATTAGGTCATCTGAAAAATTGTGTAGTTTTTTGATGATAAATAGAAATGAAGTAGTACAAAAACATTTATTAAATCATATAAAGACCATTTTGTTCTGTTCATCTCTCAGAAAATTTCCTATTTCATTTTTTTTTCTGTTTTGTTTTTGAAATTTTTCTTCTTTCCTCAGGAAATTCCTCAATTGGAAATTCCTTTTTTAAAAATGTCATTAGGCTTATTCATAGGAAGTTATTAACATGCTATTTGATAAAGAAACAAACTCTAGGGCATTCAGAGAATTTTGAAATGATCTGAAGAGATGAAATCCGAGAAGGCAAGGTCTGCTGAATATGGAAGGTGACACAAAACATCTCACTCAATTTTTTGGTCAACATTCATCAAAATGTGGGGTCAAGCATTGTCATGATGGAAGACAACATCTCGGAGATAGGTCAGTTCTGTGCACTTTGCTTTGATTTCTGCTTTTAAAAATGCCATTTGGGAACAATATTTGTCTGAATTTAGTGTGTGATTTGGCGGCCACAGTTCATAGTACATAATTCCTTTGTAGTTTCGCTATATACAAAAAGGATAACTTTTTTCAGATGCAGCCTCTTTTTGATGATGCCCCCCCCCCAAAAAAAAAAAAATATGTTTTTTTTTTTTTTTTTTTTTCCTTTGGTTTATTTCGGGATGTTTTTCTTTTAACATTATTATATAGTGTCCACTTCTCATCTCCATCAGTGAGCTGTTTCAAAAAAGGAGCTGTGTTGTTTTCAGTTGAGAATCACATATCAAAACTGGAGTAACCATATTCTGCTCTCTTAAAATATGAGGTATTCATACATCATCCCAATCTCCTTCAAATGATCATGTGATGTACTTTTTGGAATATTTATTCTGTGTGATAGTTCAACTTGCATTTTCAGGTATAGTCTATTTTAATAGGTCCTTGTTTACAGAAGGTCATCCAGATCAGGCATCATCTTTAAGGCTACATTTTCCACACTTCCCAAACCACCTTCAAACTGTATCATCAAATACAGTGCAAATTTTATGAGCCGTTTGACTAGAATTTTTTCCTTTTTTAAAATAAAAAAGCATAATATAATGAAAATGAACTTTTGGGTGGTCCATTATTAGCATTGCACTGGAACAAAAATTATGCCACAAAGAATTATGCAGTGTGAGCAAAAAGACCATATTGAAACACCTGCTTCAGTCAAGGTATCAAAGTAACAAAATAATTAGAAAAAAATGCACTTGATTTAAAAAATCATGGAAATCTAAAAGTTCTGTGATTTGAAAACACAGAATTTTTGGGATGGCCAAGTACTAATTTAATTTATTTGAAAAAAAAAATATGTAACTTTCAATGAATTCTTATTAATTTGGATAATTTGAAATTTCAAGTAAATTTAAGCAAAAGCTGGAGTCCTAAAAATCTTATTTAAGAAGCAATTATTTCTCAAATACTCTCAGATATTTGCATTGGTAATAATTTGAGTAGCTCTGGTAGTTCCTTATGAATTCAAATTAAGAAAAGTTAAAATTGTATTTAGTATTTGAATTAATATGGTATATATTTGCACTTGTTTCATACTCAGAAATTTTATTTATGATGTTTAATTTCTGTTGTAGAACTGGTGGAAGCTACAGGAAGAGTGCAAGAACTTGAAAATCATCTTGCCACCACAAACCTTGAACTTCAGCAGTGCCAAGAGGCTCTTCAAGAGAAACAGCTGTATTTAGATGAAGCTGTTTCTCATTGGGAAGAGTTAGCCAAGCAGTTGAGAGAGTGTAGAGCTTCTTTAAATGAAGCTAGAGAAAATATTGATTTCCTACAAGCTGAAAGATCTACTTTAGCTGAAGCATTTCAGGAAACTGAACAGTCACTCTCAGCAGCTAATTCGGAAATGATGAAAGATAAATCCAAAGTAAATGAACTCATGGATCGTGCTCGAAAGCTATATGCTAAAGTGCAGGATAAAAAGTAAGAATATGTTATGTATTTAGTTTCAAGTTTCTCAAATCAGAAGATGTTAATTGTTTCTTATAAGAAATATTTTTCTTAATAATGAAACTGCTACTTAGGAAAATATTTATAATTTTATTTTAATTATAATTGATGTGTGTGAATTTCCTATTTCATTAAATAATAAATATAAATAATGAGAAACTGAACTTGCAAAACTGAAGCCAAGAAAAAGTATTAATGTTAATTTTTGAAAACATTTAAAATTAAATTCAAGAACAAAACATCTTTAATCAAAAACAGAAGGAATAATTATTTCATTATTTGTATTTTTTATATATGACTCCAAAGTGGAATTATGACTATGTATTCACTAGCTACTTTAACAAGTTTTATTGTGCATTTTGTAATTTTTATATATTGGTATTATCTAAATGGTGTAGCTCTTCATTTGTGTTGTAGAAAGGTAACAGTAAAACAAGAGAAAGGTCAGCCTTTAAACTTAAAATTTTGTGAAGGACTCATTTTGATCTTTGCATCTTTTCCAACTTTCTTTAGTAACAGTTTGATTTCTGGCTATGTGTACTGGAGCACTAGTAACTATGTTGACGTCTTCTTTCACCATGATGCTGTTTTCCAATACACTGCTGACATTAGTGATGAGAGCATACATTTTATACAGT
The DNA here is from genome assembly GCA_000611955.2 of Stegodyphus mimosarum. Classification (NCBI taxonomy): domain Eukaryota; kingdom Metazoa; phylum Arthropoda; class Arachnida; order Araneae; family Eresidae; genus Stegodyphus; species Stegodyphus mimosarum. Next base: position 35,841 of record KK116328.1, read on the forward strand.
GTTGTTATAAAAGTATCACAGGCATTTGTCCTTTATTTTTATTTTATTATTATACTGGTGGAAAAAATTAAAGGAAAAACAATGATAACTTGCATTCATGTAACTTGAATAATTTTGCTGCTAAGAACATGGAACTTGCACAAGATCATTTTATAATATCTGACATATCTTCATAATGCAAAATTGCTTAATTCTGTAAAAAATAAATTTGAATAAGAACATTGGAATGTGACATAAAGGGATTTAGGGAAAAGTTATTGTTACAACTTTTTAGATATGCATAGAAAAAGTTAATGAGATGCATGGTCATTTTTGACTAATATTAAGCTTTATAGCTATTTTCTATGCTGTATGCTAGATTGTTTAGGAGTTCCTGTGATAAACAAGGGTGTTCCCAGTGCCTTAAATAGTATAGTTCTTGGAGAGTGCAGTGCTGGTAATTTAGTACATTCCAGGCATATTCTATTACTTTAAACTGATGGAATATATGGGCCACTTCATCCATTGGATTTTTTTCACATCAAAATAATTGGCCATCAGTGCAGCACAGTGGGGACAAGTATTATCATATGTTAGAAGAAAGTTGTTATTGACTGAACTCCTAAACAACTTGAAAAGGATCAAGAATCTCATTTCTTTATATTTCTTCATTCCTAGTTGCACTGGTAAAAATGTATAGATTAGTGTGACCATTCAGTATTATGCTGTTGTTGTTGCTCGATCCCAAAGTCTAGCAGGGCTAAATCAAGTCCATGACGTTGTGCACTAAAGAAATCTAGAACTAACAATGGATTGTCAGTAAGATCCTGCCTAGTGAGCCCAGGCAAGCAAGAATATGGTCAGGAGAAGCTTACTCAGAACACTTAGTGCAGACTTCAAAACATTTGGATCACTAAATGTTGTTAAAAGTGGTTTTATTCTTGCAGTTGATTGTGGGAAAAAGCTCCATATAGGTGAGAGGTGTAGAAGGCACCAAGGCATCTCCAGCACCGACCTTAGCCAGGGTGTCTACAGTCTCCATTGCCCAAGATGTCAACATGGGAAGGAATCCACTGTTGGTGAATCTGATGAGACAAGGAAAGGTGCTTTAGCTTTTTAATACTTTCATCATGTCAATGGTGCGCCTTTGTCCCACCCTCTGCGCTAAGAGTCTGCACCGCTCTCCGCAGCGCTAAAATTGAAACAAAGCACAAATTCCTGAAAAACTTATTTATTTTACTTTGAAAAATAATAATCACTTGCAATCTATAACAATTCTCACTATAATGATTTACTTGTGTTTACAGACAGGAAAAAAATTATAATAAAATAAAAAATAAGAATTCTAAATATTGTTTAAATTAGAATCTTTCTGAACTATGATATGTTTCAAAACAAGTTACTACGCATAATGCTGGCTTTGATGTGTATGTTTTGCACAGATAATGAGTGTCTTGGTGAATTTTGTGGGAATTACATACGATGCATTTCCATGTTGGTGTAGCCTTACTTTGAGGTATCTGTTATTATGTCCAAGTACTGTTGTCCTTTCATGCGCAACACATTGGAGGATTTCTTAAAGAGACTGAGAAATGTAATAAAAGTGAACAAAAACTGAAAATGTAATAAAAGTAAGAAGAGAGAAATGTAATAAAGAAAGAAGAAAAATGAAGAGAAAAAGAAAAACGAGAAATGTGATAAGAGAAATGTAATAAAAGTGAAAGAGAACCAAAAGAAACATAATAAAAGTGAAAGCACTACAAATTGTGCTCCTGGCACCACCTTGTAGAAATGATGTAAAGACAAAATATTAAGGTCTGCTATACGCTAAAATGTCAATGAAATAAGTCTCGAGACACACTGCAATAATATAGCAAAACCTTGACTAGAAGACGAGTTATCTCATCCCTTGTGATGAAAGTGTTAATAATATTCTCTCCTATATTAGCTCTCACACTATGCCAACAAGCCAAGTGTTGAATAGAACTTCTCTGCTATCCAAGAGAATCCAGATTTCATATCTATCCATCAATGAGTGCCAGAAGAGAAAGAGAATATTACGCACCATGATTTCATCACTTGGTGCCAATGCTTTTCTCTTATGTAATTTTATTGTGTGTATTTTGTGTGTTACCTCTAGATTGTAACATATCTGGAATCGCTTTCCTAACAAAAACAAGACTAATCAGTCATGAGAACTTGGCTCCCGTTCATGATACTCTGATCATGTGGGAGAAGAAACCTTTTCGGCTGGGAAGAGTTTTGGATCCCTCACCCCCTGTGCTTTGGTCATCCTTAAACTCAAAAGGAAATGTGTTGAAGTTAGTGTGTCAGTGATGCGTTGACCAGAAAGCATGCTATAGATCTTAAAAGGAGCACAATGTAATTTCACATGAAAATGGACTTAGGCCTGCAAGCCTTCTGGCCAATGGCCATCAATGTGGTAATGGAAGAGGACTTAAACCATTGGCAGGAAACATGCAAGATCTTGTTTGAGGCCTTCCCCACTATTCCTGCTCAGAAGTGCATTCTTTTCTCTGATAAATTTGTTATTTATCAGAGTTGGGGGTAGGAACAGCTTCATATGTGCAAAGGAAAACCCACAGTTTTACCAAGAAATTGAGAAAAATCCTCTGCACAACTTGCTTTTCATGGCAATGGCTGAAAAACACTTCGTTTCATACTTCTTTAAAGGTTGTGTCATCCAGGTTACTTACTTGAAGATGCTGATTGACTTATTTCTTCCACAAACTGCAGAATTTGGGCATCAACGACATGGTTTTCTATCAGCATGATGGAGTTCCTGTCAACTTCTCACTTGCTGTTTGTTAACACCTGAATGAATTGTTCTTTGGCCGGTGGATAGGATGTGAGTCACCAAATTGACTAGCCCCTTATCCTTTGCTGCTTCGAACTCCGGACCTTATGACACCAGACAATGTTTGAAGTCTTCCTGCATGTGACATCACAGCTGCTAAAGTGGATGAGTGAGAAGATATTCAAGCATATCAAGCTGTGCAAGGATAATGGTAGTACACATATGGATGTTTTGAACAGATCACTAAATGTTGTTAAAATTGCAATGAAATAATTGCACTTGTAAAGCGACTTTCTGGCCATCCTCCATATTACAAAATACTGTGCTTATAAAAGACTTCACAGTCTTTTATGTGAAGTATAATATATCATAAATGTACTGTGATTGTAATTCTTATCTTCAGATTTAATGCATTAAGTTTGGTATTTCAAGTTTTTAAATAGATATTAAATAAATGAAGATTGACAATGCTAGTAACAAATACCTGTCGGTCTTTAATCAGAGTTCCTCAATCAGTGTTGTCTTTTATAGTTAAATCATATAAAAAAAGTAGTAAAAATTTATATTAAGCTGATACTAAATTTAAAGTTTCATTACTTTATAGCATTTCAGTAGTCAAGTTTCATAACTTTTAGAATTTATTTGTGAAACACTTTTTTAAAAATTGAATTGTGTTTATTTTGAATTGACTCATGTAAAATTATTTTTGGATCCCAGTCATTAAACTATCTTTAATAAATATTTATAGTTTGCAAGTCCAGCTTTTGCGGGCAGAATTAGACAGGACTCAAGGAAATTGTCGTGATATGTTGTTAAGTCAAGGAGCAGAATTGACAATGATATCCATGCACTTATCTCAAATGTCTATGAATGTGCACACATTACTTACAACTGCTGCAGATTTTGCAGCTAATGAACTTTCTCTTCAGAAAGAGGTATTTTCTTTGTTTAAAACATATCTTTTGTATATTATTTTTTTTAATTTAATGCTGATTAGTGAAACCTCTTTAAGAAAACCATACATGGTTTTGGATGATTTTGATTTCTGTTAAGGTAACTCTGCTTTAAAGAGTGATGTTCATTATTGATTTGTAATATGAAAGATACTGGTTACTTTCAGAAATGGCTATTTGCCATGAGCGATTTCATTATATTTTATTATAAGAGCTAAGTATATTTCTTTTATTTATTTTCGAACTTTGATGTATTATTCCTATAACGGTATTTTACATTTTTAGTTCCAAATGAAGTCCTTTATAAAAAGCATTATACATTCCTTCATCCATTGTTCTTTGAGTTATTGTTCTGCCGCATTAATTATTCAAACACACATTCCCTCTCTCACACATATACATAGATCATTTGGGGAAAATTTGAAGCAAATTGCATATTTATTATATGGTTTACTTTTACCTTGATTTATAAACTTTGCAGCATAATGTAGTTATACTAAGCACTTGACTCTCAGCTCTGCATTCATATTATTAATATCATTTACAAGTGTTATTTTAATTTAATTTATTATTTTTTTTTTAAATTACTTCAAATTTGTTTGTTATTTTCACTTAGATTATTCTTGTTAATTTCATTAGATTATATCTGAGTTTTTGGGGGGGGGGGAGTTTCTGGGTTGGTTCTTGGTTTGGTTTACAAGGAAAGTAAAACAGGGTTGCCACGCTACCTAGAAAACTGAAAAAAAGTCAGGGAATTCAAAAATTGACCAAAAAATTTAGGGAAAAGTCAGGGAATTTCGTATAGCAATATCCCCCCCGCCCAAAAGCGAGTTTTGCGCCGATGTTTGCGTTATGCATGCGATCACTTTTTTGGTGCACATGAGCATCATTCGGACAGCTGGCATAGAGCCAATTTTCGCAGCTGCAATTAGTTTCTAGTAACCTTGAGAATTGAGACTTGCATGTGCAGTGCAGTTGAACTAAAAAAAAAAATATGTAGTCTTGTATAAAATAAAATCTGTTTAATCATAGTATAAGATCTTACACCTTGTATCTTGTCCATTGGACACACTCGTGCATTTTCTATACTTCCAGTGTTCTTAATATTTCAAGATAGCCGGTATACAGCTTGCTTTCTCCAAGCTGCATACGGCAATAGTGGGAAAAGGAGAGCAACATAGTATGAGGTACCATAGAGGTTAGAATAGCCTCCACGTATTCTATTCTAACCTCCATGTACGGTACACACGGGATTTGGTGACATTATGGTGAGCAGTAAACGGGCCATTTTAGTTTTGGCGGAAATTTTCAAAATCATGCGAAGGGCGTAGTTTATACGAGTATTTTAACCGTGAAATCTTTTAAATCTTTTTTTTTTATTTTAATAAATGCCTTATTTTTCATTTTGCAGTAAAATAAAAAATAGTAAACTGTTATCTAGGCTAACCATATATTCGCCAAAATATCATCATTATTGTAATTCAGTTTTTAATTATTTTAATGTTATTCATATCATTTAATGTTGCTTCTTCCTTCTAAATTTATTTATTATTAGTAAATAATAATTTCAATTTTCAGGAAATTTTCTCTGGCATAATCCTGAAACTAATTCTAGCAGTATGATGACATTCATGAAATATAATGCAGAAATTTTTCTTTATGTATGCTGCTAAATAAATATAAAATACCTGAATTTATTTAAAAATATCATTAAATAGATATCTTTCTTTAGTTTAATTGGAAAATGTCTGCAAAAAAAGGCATTTTTTAATCCAGATTGGACAGATTCTTATCTCAATCTTCAGTGGAGAAAAGAACTATTATAGTTAAAATAGCAATGCTTTGGAGATTATATATATATATATGTCATATGTAATTGGCAAATTTGTGTGTTTTCTACAAATTAATTTACCTCTTAGCACAGCCAAAGTGCATAACGTGGATAGACTGGAATTTTCTTAAAACACACCTGGAAAACCTATAAAAGTCAGGGAATTTCGTTCTCTTGTTTGAGTGGCAACCCTGGTGAAAAAATATCAAGATAAGAATGAGCAAAAGATGGTGTAGAGCATCACAAAGATTTACTAAGTTTCCCAAAAGATTAAAATACTTTCCTGTGTCCAGAATGGAAGCAATGCTGATGGTGAAAACATTGGAATTGAACAGTTATTTTTTTCAATTGAAGCAAAATTAAGCCATTTATCTAAGGATGATGTTTCTTTCTCTGAAAAGTAGCTTTTAATGTAGTATGCTCAAAATGTTTATTTTCAATGAGTAATAATTTCCTGACTGAACTCATTCCCTCATTCAGGATTTTTTCCCTTCATCACATTAAAAAATTATAGATTGAGGTTTCGCTGTATTTGCATTTTCTTACAATTGTGAATACTTTTAAGTTAGATGTAAATGATAATATGTAAGATAACTTATATAAGTTATAAATAAAATTAGCATTGTAGTATGGAAATAATAATGCACTAAATTATGTATTAGATATTTGAGTAATCTCAGAATAATTTGTTTTATTTTGTAGCATCAGTGTATAGTGTTTTGTAGCATTTGTATTCTTTTTGATAGTTTGCGTTGATGTTAAGGAAAATTTTTAAATATTTTTTATTAACTTGAATATTTTTGTTAATCAGTGTCATAGAACGTAGACGTGTTTCATTCTGCAGTTTCTTTAGATAGGGAAATAATTTTGTTTGATACATGCGTAAAATGTATGGCATTTTTTACTAAACTAATTCTTTTATCTGAATCTTGAAAGTACTGCAGATGTGGGAAGTAGAAAAAATCACTCATTATATACAAAAGCTCTATTCATATATAAATGTGTGTGTGTTAAAAATGGATTGATGTATTCCTTGGTGTGAGATGATGTGTTTTCAACTGATAATATGCAAAATAAAAAAAAAAAAGAAAAAAAAGAGAGCAGGTTTCATAAGAAATACAGTACAAAGTTCAAGATCCGGCCATCCAGAATCTGGAATGATCTAAAATACGGACCTTAAAGCCAGCAACCAAATTTTTTTTTATGCTTTATGCATGCGCTTTATGATTTTGTTCTCTATAAGAACAGCACATTTTGCTATATTAACTGAAATTCTTTGAAATCAGTAAAGTATAATTTTAGCCTAGCTTAACAACATCTGCTATACATAATTGACTATGTATCATGAGACTGGCAAAGAAAGACAAGTTGTTCATTAATTTTTGTCTTCCTTCTATCGCACACTGAGACAATTAAGCCTGAATCGTATTAATTTAGTTATTTATTATACTTATGTCTTTTTCTTGCACATGAAAAATCATGTGGAGAATCCCGATTCTTAATTTCACTTTGGCACTAAATAAAATATCTCGTTATTGAAGAAACAATCATTTTAGCATAAATTTGTGTGATCACTAATTTGGTTCCATAACTGCATACATGCTTGGCATACATCTTGAAACGAAACATTCTACATAGAAACATTGTTGATTTTACACCTACTAATATTTTATATCCCTGATGCCAACCTGGCGAATCATTATTTATTATATTTTTCTTTCATCACTGTACATTTATCAACACAGAACAACTTGAGTAATGGTTCATGCAGCGATGCTTAAACAACATTTTGTATATTTGTAATTAATGATAAATTTTTTAGAATTTAGTGAAAGCACAGGAACATAAAATTAAGGGGTGGAAAAATTTAGAACTTAGGGAGGCGCTTAGTAGCAGAATTTAGAAACCGCAGAGAGTGCATCAGGCGGCAAAATATCTAGCGCCGGCCCGCAGTAAGCTTAAGTATGTGTGGGAATTTATTTATTTAAGACTCAGATAAGCATGTGCAAGAAAAAGACATAAGTATAATAAATAACTAAATTAATACAATTCAGGCTTAATTGTCTCAGTGTGCGATAGAAGGAAGACGAAAATTAATGGAACAACTTGTCTTTCTTTGCCAGTCTCATGATACATAAGTCAGTTATGTATAACAGATGCTGTTAAGCTAGGCTAAAATTATACTATACTGATTCCAAAGAATTTCAGTTAATATAGCTAAATGTGCTGTTTTGATTTGATTCAGCTTTTTATTTTTTGCAGGCTGGTATAATTAGAGCAATTTTATGAAAACTAATGTTTGCACTTTCTGTTATGTCAAAAAGAGTTTCTAATTCTGAAGCTGCAACAACACTGCAAAGTGAAAGCATGTTTCAAGTCCATTGAAGAAAAAGTGGAACTGCTGCAAAAAATGAATATAGGTATATCCATCTCAGAATTATGGCATTGAAATCTCAGGAGTATGGCATTGAAATGTTAACTGTATGTGACATAACAGAAAAAGGAACTTTATGAAGTTTCCTGACACCCCACTTGCAATGAATAACAGAAAAATTATTAACTATGTTAAAAGTGACGATCATGACAAAGTGATGATTGAATGGTCAGACAGCGTCGCAGCGAGGGAAGTTTTTTCCTGGTAGATTCGATATGAGGGATAGACGTTAGAATGATATTTTAAAGTAGCTGGCTAAAAAAATATCTACTGAACATCAGAAGAATTAATGAAAAAGTATGTTAATCATATAGCATTTTTATTTCATTGTATTAATTAATATTTTTTCAAGAATTATCATTTAGGTACCTGAAGAACTTGTGGTGGTGGGGGACTTTGATTGATGACTGGTGGATTGCTGCTTATACTATCTGATTTAATGATTATGATGCTGCAGTGTTTTAAATTGGATTGTGACCTATGATGAAAACTAGGTAGTATTCTGTAATATAGTGAGAAAAAGATTTGGTTTACAAAAAGTGTAAAACAAACAACAAGTCTTACAAAAGTGAAGGCAATTGCAAAAACAAATTTATACCATATTGTGTTGCTCTTAGGTTACCAGAGGAATAAGTGATTAAGAGTTGCGTCAAACTGAAACAAGTTAAAATGCAAGCTATTTGTGTCAGCAAGGATGCCGATTTAAAAGCAAAATGACCATCATTTGTGAATAGGAGGGATCATCTGTTTAAACAACAATCAGCGTATGATCTGTAAATGCTGCAGAAAAAATGATTGTGGATGAGAAATCTTTGCTGGGTTTATGTGCTTTTTCAGAGTTGCTATCATGCATATCTTTCTCAGATTACCATCTGTTTCAGTAACTACGAAATTAAGTAAATGGAGAAAAATTATTTCATTTTCAGAAAGTGCAGAATTCTTTAAAAGAGACAACAGAAATTCTACGAAATTTATGTTTAAAAAAATTAATAAATAGTTGAAAGAATATCATTAATAATGGAGAATATTGTTACGAAATGTCCAGCTGCAGAAAGATAGCTTCCTCACAAAGCAGGTTTACGAGTTGCCAGAAAATGGTAAGGGTAGGCAAGGTTGCCATATTTGGCGAGGAATCGCCCATTTGGTGACCAAATCGGCGATATGCCACAGACGGATGGAGACCCTTCTGGAACGAATTCTTACTGGTTCAGCCCAGAATGTTCTCGAACGCAAGCCAAAAGCTGTATATAACCTGCTGGTATGCGGAGAGTCAGTTAATAGTCAGTGAGTGAGAGTCTAGCAGATGAGTCAGTCAGTGTCTTGCAGTCTATGGAGTTGATCGTGAGTTAGTGCCTCATCGAGTTTTATCTTGAGTGTGTTGAGCTCCGAGAATGACTGAATCGAGTCGGGAGCTGTACTCTAGGTCTTATCGTCGAGTGCATCGCGAGTTGTAGTGTGGAGAGTCTTGAGAGTACGTAGAGTTCTGAAAACGACTGGACTTAGTTGCGAGCTATTCTCTGGTGCTTTGGCGTAAATCTGTCTCCACTGTTATAGCCTGAAGGCTGTGTCGCTGATTGTTTCAGCAGGCTTGTCATAGTTTTTCAGTGACTGTAAACATGCTTTTGGAGCTGTCCTGAGTAATACTGGCTAATAAATTGTGCTTTGATACTTCATCAAGTGTTATTGTCGTTAATCATTCCAAATCCACAAACCCGTTAGAAAGAAATGCAACAATATTATATTACTAACTGGAAAAATGCCTGTTCTTCACAAGGAGACAAAGAAAATTGTTTTCAGAAAATGTGTTGAACTATTGAGAAAAATCTATAGAGGGAAGAAAATTAAAAATGGGGGAAAAAAAGGAATAGGCCAAGAAAAGCTAAGAATTCCCTATACTCTATTGAATATAGCAATAAATTAGGTGCTGCCATGTTGCTCAGTTTTTAAGGAAAATCATATGATATGTAATGTAATGTAACATATCTTGTTTGTCTGGATATGTAAGGTCATAGCATGATGTGTTCAAACAATGAACAAATCATCTAATTAATAATTTTTTAATCATGCTTGTTTTAAAAGTGTAAAGATTAGTTTTGCAAACTGAATACATATATTTCAAGAATGTGAGAAATAGATTTTCTGATGTTGAAATTTAAAAAATGACAGAAACTAAGTTATCTAAATTTAAACTGCATTAAAATTCTGAATAAACTTTTTAGAAGATAATTTTCCAATCTATTTGTTGGTGTAAAGATTGAAATTTTGAAATTAATGAGTTCTAACTGGGTAGATGCTTAAATCAATGTTCTTCAGATCCTACTAAACTGACAACTGAATTATCACTCTAATTTGAATCAAAATGACAGAGTTCAACATAGGTTAAAATAACTTTTTTAACTCTAAATTTAACAGGAGATTCTACTTATGCTGCATAACAAAATTCCGTCATTTGCAGGTTTTTTTTTTTTTTTTTCCCAGTTGAAATTTAAGTTGAAGTATCTTAGCTGAAGACTGCGCAGATAATCTATTTAAACTGGCTTTAGTAATTATCGATGCATTTTGAACACTGGGTAGCAAAATGGCTAAAGTAGGAATAAACTTGGCAGACTGGTTATACACTGCAGAAAACTGCATAAAGCTCTAAAGCATTCAAACTCTCGGCTTACATACAGGACAACTAATTTATATTCTAGTGAGGGCTCCAGAAAGAAGTTATAATGAAAGCTCGGATCATAATAATTGGTTAATTAACATAAACTTTACATTTTCCTCAACATAATTTAAACTAATTGAAAACAAAGGTCTTAATGACCCTCTAGAAGTTTTAAAATTCTCAACCTAAATTTGTGTTTGACAAAATTGCATTTGAATTTACATTTTCAGATCCATCACAGACTTTGCCCCACATCTCCTTTCAGAAATCTATAAGGAAAAACAGTTTAGTTCAAAATAACTTGAAATAACCTAGTCACATACAAGAATAATCTTGTACAATTTATTTTTTTCACCTAACTTCTCTTTCACTCCGCTCTTTAGTTTTATGTTGGGTGAAAGAATATGTAAAAACTGAAGTATTTCAAAAACTACCTGTTAAACGAATTATTATATAGTTAGAATCATTCCTCACAGATCTCAGTGATGTACCTAATGTACCTACCTGTTTCAAAATATGTACCTAATATTATAGACTTAAATTTCATTTAACTTTAGAAGTGATTACTGGAGAACTTAACTTTAAATAAACAATTTGTTAGCTTTTCAATTTCTTTTACAGTTCATGCTATCAGTAACATGTTTTGCTTTTACAGTACATTAATTTTTAATGTAAGTTATTCATGCTGTTAAGATGGTAAACATCATTAATGTAAATCTTCAAAAGTAAGGTAATCTTCAAAATGGATTAAGTCTTCAAAAGTAAGGTAATCAAAAACCTTCAAGCTTCAAAAGTAAGGTAATCTTCAACTAAGTAAAGGTAATCTTCAAAAGATTATTTCGTTTTAACTTTGCGTAGAAAGAGCATAAACACATGCATTAGTTGCTATCATTTGACTAGAATTCACACCAAAATTTTCTTCTATTTACAATCTTTTCGACTAAAGTAACAATCATGTTTACCATGCAGTCATAATGTGGTGAAAGGCAACGTTGATAACACACACATTTATTAATATTTACAAAGATAGATTACATTAGGTTTACAATTATTGAGATAATATATGAGCGATTGAGCAACGTCTGCTCCGCTCGCCAGCTATTCCTCGTATCTCTCGAAGGCGGGAAACACATCTGCTGATGCAGTGCATACGTCACACAGTAGGGGGTTAGGGAATATCATGACATAACATTTCCCACAATAAAATGCTTAAAAGTAGATGAATGTATCAACAAAAAAAAAAAACCTTCTTAGCTCTACTTAGCATAGGTAAAACAAAAGTATACTAACAACTTCATGCACATATTTTAACATACATAAACCAAAACTTCTGCAGGTAACTGGAGAAATTAAAAGTCCAAATGATTAAGTGAAAAAAATTAATGTATGTATAGAAAGAGTGGCATCTCAACTCTTGTTAAAGCCAGTTTAAACTGCTTATTTTGTTGTTTACGTATCAAAATTACAGAGTCATTTTCATGTACTGAGAAGATATTGCATAAAAAAATGTTCCAGGAAATTAACAGTAAATTCAAGATGAAAAAATATTATAATGTTAATTTTGTTACAAATTAGGTAAATTTGCTACCGAAATGTTACAGATGATTTGAACAGTACATGATGAGGATGCATCACTATCACAAATGCAAGTGTATCAGTGGTACAATTATTTTAAGTGTGTGTTTTAAAAGAATTGAAGGTTAACCAAACATACAGCACCTTTCAGCTTCAAACAATGAGGAAAATATGGAGAAAATTCGCTCTTTGGTAAAATCTGATAGACGTGTAAGAATTCAGCGAACTTTAGACATGCTTGGCATAAGTATAGGAAGCTATAGGTTAATTTTAATTGAAAATCTGAAAATGAGGAAAGTTCATTTTGTTTCTTGGATTTTGACAGAACAGCAAAAAGAAGACAGAAAAGCTTGCTATGAAGATTTGCTGAATACTGTAAGACAGGACAACGATTTTTGAAAGTCTATCATAGTGGGAGATAAGACCTGGTGTCTACAGTATGACCCAGGAACAAAAAGAAACACAGTGGAAAGGGCTGTTTTCTTCATACGGGGGGGGGGAACGTTGGATGTTGAAATCAAAGACTAAGCTGATGCTGTTTGCATTTTTTTTATTACAAAGGACGTATTAATCTTGAATTTGTTCCTGAAACTCAATTAACCAATGTTTTTATGAGAAAGTGCTTTTTCTTAATAAGAAACAAGACAAAACAAGTGTGGCATATTCTGATGGTGCTGGCCTCTTCCTTAAAGGTTTCATTTGTGGTTCGTGGTGTGCTGTTGATTTGATTGATGGTTCTTTTAAATTTCCATCTCTGGTACCCTTTTGTAGTGTAGGTTTTTATGTAACTGGCTGTTTGATTCTGCATCAGTGCAAGCTTCCTGCTAATATTGTTCACTATGAACTTTTACTTTTTGCCTTATTTCAAGCTGTCTTTTCTTTTCACTCAGTTGATCATAATATCTCTGAGATATTTGACTTTTAGCATGTTTCTTGAACTCGTCTTCGTTCTTGGTCTCTGTGGCTTTTCTCTATCAATCATTGAACCTGGACTTTTTCTCTTTTTCCCATACTTGGTATCTTTTCTTTTACTCTGCAGACCTTCTTATGATGTGGACAGTGCTGCTAAATCAACTTACCTCTTTAGTGAGTCCACACTGCTCATACAAGGAGATCATTCTAATACAGCTCTTGTGAGCAGCATGTCAGGCTGCTAATATTTCTTGAACTGATCTATGTTTGCTGTTAGGAGAGTTACCATTCTTTCCTGTTAAGTACAAAACTGTTTCTCTGATTCTCTCAAATAAAAAAAGGACCTATGAATTCATTATGGAATTTTCCCATTTTTCTTCTGATCCTCGAGATAGTGAAAGCTTTATTCTTAAAATCTTATCTCTTACATTAAAATCGACCTCACTCCTTTTCTTATCATAATAAAATTTTTGCTTTTCCCAGGCCATATTTGAGTTGCACATTGCCTTATCCTCCAATTTCTGAATGTCTGCATTTTAAATTCTTCTGACCTTTTTTTAACACAAAATAGTTTTTCGAAGGGTATAATCAACTTCCTCCCAAGAAATAAGTCAGTTGATGTTTTACAAGTGGTATTATATTTATCAGATCTTGGTGCATACATGAGTTCATTAAAAAGTTGTGGTCCCAACGTTGGTGGTAATTTTTACATAATTGTGGATAATTTTAATTATGTTTCTATTTACCCAATCTGTAATTTCACTGCAGTTGATAAGGGACCAGTTTAAAATGCTTTATGTTAAAAAACTGTATACATTTCCCCAGACATTTGGCATATGAACCACAGACTATTATTTGAGATTACTAAATGTAGTGGGAGCCCTATATATGCCAACAGCATTCTAAGGAACAAATAAACCCCTGATTTGATAGCAAATGCAGTTCTGGGCTTGCCTTAAGGTTTCACACATATCTGGAAATGTTGAGATGTGAGATCTAGTAAGGTCATATTTTATAGATTTAATTTATTATTTCCTCAATTATTGGTAAGGGGTATATCATATAATTTTGTTGTACTGTTTTGTTTTATGCAGTCAATATTGAAAAGCCTTAAAATTGACCCGATTCACCTAGCAGATGTGAGTCACTCAGAAGCCAATACAGTTAAGTACAGAAAACAAATATTGAGAAAATTAATGTTTTTTGATACATTAATTTTTAAAATTCTCGGTTTATTAATTTGATCAGAAAAGTATATAAAGACTTTTTTCGAAGTGTAAACTCTGCAAAAAAACAAGATATGTACAGGATGTGTAAATAAAAATGTAAGTATTTATAGGAACAATGACAACATCTTAAACTTTTAGGGCTTATATATTTTGGCAGCTGAAAAAGATAAGAAATTTATTAATACAATAACATTTGTTATCATAAGTTTTATGTTTATTCATCATAACAAGCATCTTCTTCTTCAGAGTTATTTAAGTGTAAATTTTGATCTCCACGTGTTTTTCTTAAGGTCCCGTAAAAGTCGTGTTTAATTGCTGGTACTTTAATAAACTTATGATGCCTCTCTCTTTTTTTTTCTTTTGTTTCTTTTGAAATTTTCTACTATTTGGATATAATATTGGTTGAGTTATATTTTTTAAAATTCCAGGTCTACCTATTTTTGTTTTCTTTATAACAATTACATGAAAGATATCATCCTCGTCAAAATTATATTTGAACTTAATTCTGCTTGGGTTTGACCTTAAGGTCTGCCTATTTTTGTTTTCTTTATAACAATTACATGAAAGATATCATCCTCGTCAAAATTATATTTGAACTTAATTCTGCTTGGGTTTGACCTTCCTAGTTTTATCCATCACATATTAAGCCAATTGACTGTTAGTCCACTTGTTGATTTTTTCTGTTGGTAATAGCATCTTCCAATGGTTTTGTGGAAAGGAAATCTTGTTGATTCATTGCAACAGCGCTGAGAGGGTTCTTTTACTATTTTGTATTATGTGATACCAGTCACTAGGATTATAAGTATATATTTTTTTTTGGCATAAGCTTCTATAACCACAAAATCAGTGTCATTGGGCAAATAACTGTGCCTACTTAATAAAAATTTAACCTCAATTTATTCAGCTTTTATATCTTCACTCTGAACCAATTTCAGTAAACTTAACACAGTTTTTATATTTCGATTCTGTCCTGAACATTAATCTGAATACATTATAATTTTTAGAAAATCCTTTGCGTATAATTTAATGTATTTAGCTAAACACAATGACACTTCTTGTGAACCCCGTGATCCTTGGGTTATAGGCCAAATATACATGTAGCCCTCATTAGTTTTTAAATCATGGCAACCAAGATTGTATACATATAAGTTTCTCTTGTAATAAGCCACTGAAGTGGACAGTTTTGGAAATAGTAATGCTTTTTCTAAATCAAAACTAAGCAATTATATTTCATCTGAGGCTTTTAATCTATCATTAGCCATACTGTTATGGGCAATTTCTGCATTTCGCAAGTGTTCCTAGTGTTCAACTTCGAATGCATTTTTTTCTTCATCTGTTTTTTTATTACAAAATAATCACATTTTGCACATGTATCATGAAGGTTACTGAAAGTGTAATTTTGTCGAAAATATATGGTAATAAAACTTTTCCTTTACTGGTACAATTTGCTCTTCATTACATTGTTTGACATACACTTTATACATTTTTGCAATAGAAACGTCTGAATTCAAGTATCGGCATCAAGGATGAGCTTTCGTATAATGACTCGAAGTAGAAGGAAAAGAACTTATATGTTTTATTACATGGGAATCATCTATTTTTTACCTGGAATATGCTGTCTCCGGTGGCCCTTCGAATCTTCCTTTGAACAATAATTATATAGTTTCCCGTTACTTATTTGATATGTTTCTTTAAAATATTTTTTAGCTTTGGTATAATGACTTGAAGTAGCAGGAAAGGAGCTTATATGTTTTATTACATGGGAATCATCTATTTTGTTACCTGGAATATGCTGTCTCCGGTGGTCCTTCAATCTTACTTTGAACAATAGTTATATAGTTGCCCGTTACTTATTTGATATGTTTCTTTAAAATATTTTTTGAAAACATCAACATCTTGGGCGTTAAGTCTAATAAAGTATTCAAAAGACTGAGAACTTGGTCCTTTGGTGTTATTTCTGGGTTGTTGTCTTTTGATAGCACAAATTCTAATCAACCCCCTTAAAAAAATATTTTGCTTATGATGATCATTAAGCTTGTAAATATTTTTCATTGCCTTCTTTCTTTGAGAAAAGGTTATCTTATGATTACAAAGCCGTAAGGTTTATTATCAAATTTCTTTTCAGGAATTATTTTTTTATTTCTATTTTGATATTGTTTACCTTGTATCCTTTTTTGTTTTTTAGCATTTTGAGACTGTTAATTTTCTACAAATTTTTCGATCACTTTTATTATTTTCTACATTTTCGTTATCTGACGATGAATCAGTATCAATATGGTTAACTCTCCTTTGAATTAGGATAAAATAGCATATCTCTTTCACTGTGTTCTATTTCCCTTGACATTTTTATCAATTAGAGTTTTTACAGCTATTAAAGGCAATTTATTTAATTTTTTTGATAACAATAATTTTCACACACACTTCAATGCAGTATTTTTATGTTTTAACCAAAGTTTAGATATTTTAAATTAAAAGAAAGCACGTACATAAAACTTGAATAATTCTAAACAGTAGAAGTTACAGTTACTATGAATTTGTTGTTTTTCAGTGTTGCCAACAAATATCAAAAGAAGAAGAATTTAATTTTTATTTCAAAGTTTATATTAAAAAAATATTGATAAAAGGTGGACTTACAATGGCTTCTGAAATTATTATACGATATATTCAGAAGCTATTAAAAAAGGCTGTCTGACATAGAAAAAAGGGAGCAACGAGTAAATCCTTTAATAACTAAGAAGAGTATTATTTATTTCATCAAAATTTATAAAAATCAGAAAATATCAAAAAATTGGATGGTTAAGCATTGGCTTCAAAAAATGCGGTTAAGCATTGGCTTCTGAGCGACTCATATTTTTTAGTGCTTTTATACTAGTTCGATGCTTGATCTCACAATGCAGCAGCTGCTATAGCAACGTTTTATATTTCTCTGATGGATTTCTAAGCTTTTGATACACAATGGATTTCTAAGCTTTTGATATAAATCAAAACCGAGCTTCTTTCAAAACTAGTGGATTATTTCATAGATGCATACATAGCAACGAAAAAAAAAAAAAAAACTAGACTTACATCAAGTTATTACTCTAGTCTGGATCAAAATGACGAAGTTCTGCAAAAGTTAAAATAACCTTTTTGTTAAATTTTTAAATGCTCTGATAAAAAACTCCATCACTTGTGGGTATTTAAAAAACAAGAGATGAAATTCATGTATTGTAGCTGAAGACTACACAAATGTTATACCTAGGCTGGCTCAAGTAATTATTGGTATATATGTTTAACGTCAGTTTGCAAAATGACTAAATTTGGGCTAAGCTTGACAGAGTTGGCAGTAGGACATAATCTGTGAATGAGGCTGCCAAAAGTTCTAAAACTTGAAAATGCTCAGCTTAATTATTTAACAACTAATTTGTATTCTGGCAAGGACTATGGGAAAAAGTTCAAATCATAGTTGGTGGATTAACAAAAACATTACAAGTTTCATTGTAAAGTTTAGTGATTGATAGAGAAGGTTGATTGTTAAGTGATTGCAACAAGTTTCATTGTTAAGTGAAGATAAATTTGAAAAATCTATTAAAAATTTTTTAGTATTAAATAATAAATTTAATTTTAAAAAAATCACTTTGGGATGCATATAGACTTTTGGTGAAGAAAGCTATATGCTAAAATTCAAAGCTGTGAGCCTCTCTACCTCTGCATTATGTGATGTCCACTCAACACACAAAGAAAATTTTCTCGTATTATAATAAATTAAATAATTTTTACTATATAAACATAGTTTTCTTTTGATTTCGAAAAAGTGGGGAGAGGGGGACTTTTCCAATAATCCAGTGCAATTAAGATATTTATTTATGCATGTAGTAAAGTATTGCATAGGAAATAATGAACATTTTACAATTGAATGAAATGCATTATGTATTTTTAATTAATGATTGTATTTTGTCATATTCAGATGCTGGAAGAAGTGATGATAGACCTTGATAGTGAAGGAGAACGAAGTGAATCTCCTGTGAAACAGAATGGCATTTTGAATTCGGATTCCCAAATACCCAGTGCAGTTGCTTTCTCTCACATTAACTCTTTTTCAAATGAAAAACATTTAGATACGCATAAATCTCTACCTGATATTTCAGCTTATGAGCCAGGAAGCCCTTTGTATTCCTCTGCTTCCAGTGAAAGTGAACGTCCATTGTCTCTTGTACAATCCATGGTTCGTGCTTTTGAGCAGTCTACAAAAAATGATCCAAAATCTTTAAAGCAAATTGTGATCAAATCCTGTTCTGAACAAAATTCAGATTCTGTAAAAAGTTCAGTTGAGAACTTAAGTAGTATCAATGGTGATTTAAGTCGTATTAGTTCACCTAGTAAAGACAATTCTCCTGTAGCTAACAGTGCTTTTAAGCCAATAGGTATGGCAACTGCATTCCGTCCTGTACGTCAACAGAGTGTAGAATCTGATATTCCTTTCTCAGATCATTTAAATTATGAAGAAGAAAAAAAGATATCTCTTGAAATTCAACTGAATCAGATAGACAGTTTAGTGAAAAAAATTGGTCGAGTGATTGAACTTATGCAAGGAAAATTTTTATCAAAAATGAGGGTATTAAATGATGAAAAGTAAGTTTTTTTTTTTTTTTTTTTTTTTTTTTTTTTTCCC
>KK116328.1:60720-71593 GCA_000611955.2 Stegodyphus mimosarum
GGAGTCCCATGACCTTTTAACCCATTCACACACTTGTGTGATAGTGGGCCTCTTCATCCGTCCAGTAGGAGTCAGATCATGGTTCCCAGCTGCCATCCAGGTGTTCCACTCCTCTCGCATCAGAACTTTGAACGGTTTGTTAATAGAAACGTCCAGAGGTTGCAACTGGCTGGTAAGACCACCAGGAATCACAGCTATTTGGGTCTTAACTTCCTTACAATTCTTTTTAGTAGTTTCTGTAATGTGCGCTCTGAACTGGTCAAGCACCAACAAGGAAGATTTCTTCAGAAGCCCGCCAGGACGTTTGGACCACACTTTGTCAATCCACAGCCTCATGCCATTTTCGTCCATCCACCCTTTATCATGAACGTGCACGATGACTCCCCGTAGAATTGTTTCTTTTGGGAATGTTTTCCTTTTAAAGATCAACATTGGCGGCAGTTTGGTACCATATGCACAGCAGGACAGAACAACCGAGTAGTGGGTTTTCTCATGCCCTGAGGTTTTTACGGTTATGCTTTTGGCTCCTTTGTTATCTACGGTTCTGTTAGATGGCACATCAAACATTATCGGGACTTCATCCATGTTCCCAATCTGGCTCATTTCAAAGTTATTCTTCTTCCTCGCATCAATAACAAACTTATGTAAAGACAGAATCTTTGATTCGTATTCCTTTGGTATTTTTTGTGCAATTCTGGTTTTGGTGCGCATAGAAAGGCCAGATCTCTTCATAAATCTATAGCAATGCGTTTGGCCTCATAGATTATCATTTTTGTTGAGACAAAGTCCATTTTGCCGGTGACGTGTGATCCACTCCTTTACTTCTACCTCTAACTCTGGCCACCTTGCAGTTGGTCCACGCAAGGTGTGCTTGCTTTTATCCAACTTTTGGAGCTGATCCTCCTGTTTCCTCCACTCTCTTATCATTTTCTCAGTTGGAGGTGGCCCAAATTGTCTCTCCGCTGCTCTGCTTCCATGCTCCTTAGCAAATTTTATTAATTCCAGCTTGAAAGCAACTTTATATGCCAGTCTCTTCTGCTTCGACATCTTGATGGGGTGGTATGAAATATGATATATTTCATTTCCCGCTCCCATATTTCATCCGCTCCCGCGCTGGCTTACGAGACTCTAAAAAGTGCTCAAAGCCAGCGCGGGAGCGAGCGAAGGCACGCGCCTCTTCGCTCAGTCAATCGCAGCGCGAGGCAGAGACCGTCCAAATACAGTGCGAGGCAGAGCGGGGCTTCCTGGTCTCAGACGGCGCCATGGTGGGCTTTTGTATTTGCCGTATAAGACGCAGGAACTTTTTCCCCCCGATTTTGGGGAGAAAAAGTGCGTCTTATACGGCGAAAAATACGGTAACTCATAGTTGACATCCGCGAAGACATTTCTGTTACAGAAGCCAACCACGAGATAATTCGTAAGACATTTTTTCGTTTTTTATGCTTTTTTATGAGAACTGTGCACTAATGCACTAGAATTAGAGTTTTAAATAATATGTGATTAAATCAAGTTGTCATTTTAGGCCATATTTCTGAAAATTGCCATGGCAGTCAACGTGTTAAAGTAGCAGACTTGATGGTGGGAAACAGGCAGTCCCAATTTCACTATATTTTATTACTATAGTGAATGGTAATATTAAAATAGAATTAATAGATGGCTTGAATAATTTCAAATGAATTGTAATTATGGTTATGAGATGGACAGATATTGTGGTGACAATAGTTGAAATTATAAAGGGTTTGAATAGTTTGCAAAGTTAAATCAGCATTGTAGTTGATGTGAGAGTTATTTTTAGTGAAATGCAGTGTTGGACAAAAATATTTTATAAAAGAGTGATATTCAGTTTTAAGTACAAACTCAAACTGAATGTGCACCAAATGCATGATGTAAAACTGCTGACATGTCACAGTTTTTTTCTTAACAAAATGAAAACATTTATGAACAAAATAAACACTATTTTAAATTTAATTTCTAATAAATAAGTTTTAAATTTGGAAGTTATAGATTTGGATATAACAATCATACAGGCCTTGAACATTTTCATCAATAATGTATTCCTTAATCTTTTCTCTATGAGTCTGACTTAATGCCTTTAATGAGATCATAAAACTGAGCTTTCATGTAGGATATGCACCATTTCAATTCTACTTTCATTCTAGACTTCCCCAGAACAATTGTTATGTGTTTCATAGAATCTGTTTCTGAGTATTCTGTGAATACTAAAAACCTATTCTAAATTTTTGGGTTGCTTATTTTAGAGAGAGGTACCTGATAATATTTCTCACTTTGAAGGAACAAAGGTGAACCGTTATTAAACAAGTGGTATAAAATGTCTGCTCTTGAATTACAAATACTGGCTGATTGATTTCAAAGAATACAAGCTGAGCTTTGATGCTGGCATTGAATGAATACAATATTTAAAAAAAATATTTTTTGCTTGTTATCTGCATGTTTCAGGTGTTTGGTTCATTTCTGATATTAGTAATTTGCCTTTAGAATTGGTTATTAGAATAGAAGAGAAACACCCCAATGTGATAATCAGAATCGCTGAAACAACCTTGTATTTGGCGTACATTTATTAAAACACTCAGTCGATTTCGAAAGCAGCTACAGGTTCCTCCTCATCAGGAGAATGAAATTTCTGGCTGTATTTGGCGTACATTTATTAAAACACTCAATCGATTTCTAGGGCAGCTACAGGTCCCTCCTCATCAGGAGAATGCCTCACATTGAAAATCACAGTCATATTATAACTAAATCTTATTGATTAGATAAATAAATAAGATGTTGATTTGCTCAATTTAGTGTTAGGCTATAAATGCTGCTATGTTAATTTTAAAAGGAGTGCTGTTTTCAAGTAGTAACTATGATATGCATTTTTTTTTCACATATGAGAAACACATTTCTAAAACAAAAATCATAAAATCTTTGAAAGTGTACATTGTAAAAGTATTTTCTCCATTTTAATATTTCTTCGTTGCTAGCTGTTGTTTCAGTTATCAATAATTTAGCCAGAATTATCTGTGTATATTTGAAGTGGAGCACATTACTTCAGTCTGTTGACCAATAAATTGCAAATTAATTCTGTCGTTGAAAGGACTGTTAAGTTTGGATAACTACTTTTAAATTTTTTGTAGTTTTATATCTTTTTATAGCTCACATACTATTTGAAGGATTTCCAATAAAATAGTAAATAATAAGGCTGCACATAGCAATATCAGCTAGTAAATTTGCTTCTGATATTTATATTTAAAGGGTAGTCTCAGTTTCAAACGTATTCATCGTCATTAAAATAGGCATTTATTTCTTCTGTCATAAAATAAAGAAAAATTTTATTCTTTTTACTCTCACGTGTGTTAACAAGCATGCAGAGTACTTTTTCTAAAACATAAAAACTATTCTGTAAAATGCTAATTTATTGGATGAAATTTTTATTGCGTGAAGAAAATAAATTGTAGGCTTAACATTCTGGATTAATTTTAAACTGTACTTTTTTGGTTCATACTCTCATTCGTTATTCTCATTCATTATTTATTCATTTCCATTATGTATATTACAATACATATTGGAAAGAGAGAAATCTGTGCCGGTACTGTTATGCCTCTGTTTTTTGCCCGTTACTAGTGTACTCCTTGGAGTATATGGAAACTAGTATTATATGTATCCTGTTTGCTAAATAAATAAAAAAAGGTCCTCAAATCATTTTGAGCAGTTGTCCTTGCTTTTGGCTACTAAATAATGCAAAAAATTTGGGTATCTAAAATGAAATTTTAATCTTTTCTTAGTTTATATATACATATATATATATATATGATTGTAAAATATCAAGCCAGCTGTAATTGTTACATTCAGTTAAGTTAAAGAAGTTATTACTGATTAATAAGCTTGTTTCCAGATATGAGATTATGACTGTTTTGATTGATTATGACTTTTATGACTGTTTTTGAAATATTCTGTAATTAAATGATTAACTAAAGCTCCGTTCTGATGGTGGTATAAATGTCCGGGTTAAAATTAAGTTTCTTTGCTAGGTAACCAGACCTTCCTTCATCACAAAAACTGGTTTTGGAATAAAGTTTCAAGGTTTCAACTTTATGTAGACTTGGTATAAGAGTTGACCATTGCAGCGAATGCACGAAACCTATTGAGCGAAAAAACGGAGAGGGAATTCTGTAGATAATCCACGCATCTGCAAATTAAGCTTGTCTCATTTTCTACGGTTTAGACCCTGTCTCGCATGTGTGAATGGAACTCCCACATTTTATGCTGCTGTGGCATTTATACCACTGTCTAAATAGAGGCTAAAATGCTATTAAGTTGTTTCTATCTGAATAGAATTTTATTTTATCTCCTGATAAGATCAAATTAATGTCTTTTTTTTGTTTTTTGTTTTAAGTATTACATTATCTATTAGGTTTTCTCATTATTTGTTTATTTGTAAATGTTTCAGATCGCTAAATTAAAGGCTACAATTTCACAAAAAGAAGTGATAATTCAACAGTTAGCTCAGAAATTTAAGCGAGCTACTACTACTTTGGAAGAAAACCTGCGGAAAGCTGAGAAGGAAATCAGATTTCTAGATAATGTAATTGGAAAAGTCTTTGTGGTAAGTTTTCATTGTTACTGATTATGCTGTCCATTTGTTGTGAAGTTAAATGTTTAATATAAATATAATCCAGATATTTCAATTCAGAAAAAATTCTCAAAATATAGGGTGAATGAGAAACAATGTGTGTCTGTGTGTTTGATTACACCATGTGATGACAATATTACGATTAAGGGAAGTGAGACAGTGCCATTTGGAAAACAAATATTCAAACTGAAGATAGGTATACAATGGTATGAGGTAGAGTTCACTTATTTCCTCACACTTCTTATTTTGGATGTTTCCAATCCTTCACTGATGTTGCTGCATTAGTACTACTGAGAATCCTTTCAGAAAGTTTTCTTTTCTGGATATTACCTATTCTTAGCAATTTTTTCTTTACTTTCTCAAATATGATGGCAATAGTCATTAAAATGATAGCCGTTCAATCTCACAGCCCTCTACAGCACAGTAACACAATACATTTGCTTTAAGTGCATAGCCATATTTCTGACTCACTATGTATATAAAGATTTCTAAGCATGTAAAATTTTAGTTCTGAAGTTTTGAGTATTTGTTCCCAGTTTGTAATTTTTTACTTATATATATTAAGGAATTATTCATTCCAAAACAAGGGATGGTATTTCTTGTAGCATAAACATTTTAAATTCATGTTAATTAGGGTTTTAAATTGATAGCAGATATTTTTTAATGTTTGATGAGTATATTTTGAAGGATCCTCATTATAAAGGAGATACTTAAAAGATTACTTTTTACTCATAGCAAATATCTACATTAATAGAAGGCATAAATAGCAAATTTTAAGAAATCACGTTTTCTGTTATTGATGATGCATTACAAAGTGTATTTTTTGTACTAATACAGTAAGAAAATGATATAGATCTCTCCCTTCCTCTAATGGCGGTAGAAAATGAGAATTTAAATTAAATTGCTTAATTTAAACTTTATGAATTATTTTATAATTGATAAAAAATATTCATTGTATGGATGATTTTTCTGAAGTTATATCTGGATTTATCTAATTTAATATCAATAGTACTAATTTCATAAAAAATTATTGCAAGCCATGAAGATATAGAAGCAAAACTACTGCTTATAACACTAAGAAATGCAAAAATACATCCAAAATATTATGAGATATCTTCCAAAGGAAGAACATTTGGAATATTTTACGTTAATTAATAATTTGAAAAATAGCATAAATTATCTTTTAGGTAGGACATTACTAAAAACAATTTAGCATGAATGATTTTATCAAAAATTATTATTTATGCTATGAGTTATAATTGTTTTAATCATTTTTATCCTTATAATAAAATTCAGCAAAAGTTTGTAAGTATGCATTTTTTAATATAGTTTGAAACAAAATTTTAAGCATATAAATTACAACAATGATTTAATTCCTCATTTATTTAAATTTTTATAGATTAATACTCAAATAAGTCATTTTTGAGCAACATAACATACAATGCAATTACATTGGATATGTAATAGTGTTCCCCTTATCTCCAGAAAAGCTCCCCCCTCAGGGGCTCACTTTTGTGAGTACGGGTGTGGCAATCCCGAGGTGCCCTAGCCCTTCAGGGGATCATCTTCTTGGTGAGACGGGTGTCACAATCCTGGAGCCCCAGTGATCTATCCTCTTTTCCGTCTCCTCTGCTCTGAGCTGAAGCTTTCTTCCTTTCTTTCTCCCTTGTGGTTCTCCTCTTCGGAGGTTGGGGCTCGTTATGAGAGACTGGAACAGCCCTTGTCTCTGGTTCTTGAGTGACGAGAAAACTGCCCACGTGTTTGCCGTGCGTGGAGACCCGTGTCACTGGAAAAGAGGGTCCTGGTAGTTGAGGGGCGAGGTACTGTCCCTAACACACTGCTTTGGCCTCCGCTTCAGTTAAACGGGAGGCACTTTGTCGTCCTCACAGGTGTCAACCGGCTGGTCACTAGTCCTTAGTGTCAGTGGCTTGGGGACAAGCTCTCGGGAGTACCCGCTTTCGGGAAAGCCGACTGTGGGACTTCAGTCTGCGTATAGGTCCGGCTAGCCCTGGCGTAGAAATCTGCGTCCCCTTGTTGGGCTCCATGGTGGGTGGGGCGGTCGGACCCGAATCTTTTTCCATTTCAATATGAATGCTATGATACCTTCTTGCTCCAACAATGTATCCGATACTCCGACTGTGACCAAAAGACTAAGAAATGACATAGAAAGCACTGTATCAGATCTATCTTGTCCACGTTTCTTAATTATTACCAGCTCCGAAGAATTGAAAAAAATGTCACCCTTTGTAATAAACAAACATCTTTTGTCTTCTGTAGGAGAACTGAAAAATATTAAGAGACTTCGATCTGGAGACCTTTTGACTGAAACTGCGTCCGGAAAACAATCTGAAAATCTTTTGAAAATAACCAAATTAGGACAATCAAACATTGAAGTTAAACCACATAATACTCTGAACTCGTCCCGAGGAGTAATTTCTAAAATAGACTTACTATCAGTAACTGAAGAAGAATTCGTTAAAGAGTTGGCAGATCAAAACGTGTGCGGTGCTCGTAGGATCAAAATACGGAAAGACGGTCAACTCATTCCCACTAAACATGTCATACTTACTTTCAAGTCACCTAACTTGCCGAAAAACATCAAAGCTGGATACCTAAACTGTTCAGTCAGGCCGTATATACCGAATCCAATGCGTTGCTTCCAATGTCAGCGCTTTGGACATGGAAAGACCTCTTGTCGCGGCAGCCTCACGTGTGCTCGATGTTCCATCGTAGGACATGCCAGTGAAGGCTGCTCTGCTGCCCTCTTATGTATAAATTGTAAAGGCGAACACCCAGCCTTTTCAAGATCATGTCCGAAATGGCAGACAGAAAAACAAATTCAAAACATTAAAGTTACACAAAAGATATCATTTGCAGAAGCTAGAAGACTTGTTCTCTCTAACCAGCCAAAACTTAATAAATCTTACGCATCTGCAACTAAATCATTCAGATCAATATCAACGCAAACTACAGTTACCGCACAGAAAAAAGAACTAGCAGTGACAGTAGATCCTAGAAACCAAAAATCAGGGAAAAAACCTGATGCTGAAACTAGTGCACCGGTGACTACATCCAAGGGAAAACAGGATGTCCAACAGAACAAACAAAGAGATGATATCAAGGAGAAAAATAAGCAAAAACCCAGGACCCCCAGTCAAAGTTCTATCGCAAGCATGAGTTCAGGACGCCTAGATGACTCAGATGAAATGGATGTTGAAGAAGGGTTATCCCTCCCGAAACACCTTCTGCCTCGAAAATCAAAAAAACAACACCGCCAAAACAGGCATCCATAATGGGTACATTTATTTCGTGGAATTGCCGGGGTTTCCGTCAAAACCTGGATAATATCAAGGATATAATCAACATCTACCAACCTGCCTGCTTTGCACTTCAAGAGACCTTGTTAAAACCAAGCAGCCATGCTAAGATACGGAGATACACCACAGTAAGAAGGGACAACCCATCTGGGGATCGTGCCTGTGGTGGTGTGGGCCTTACCATCTCCCACAATCACCCGTACACTGTTCTTCCTTTGACGACCTCCCTTCAAGCTGTGGGGATTCAGATTAATTTACGTTCTTCAATCTCAGTATGCACTATCTATTTACCCCCACATGAGCATGTAGATCAGCGAGATCTAGACAATATAACAGAGCAGCTCCCAGAACCTTTTCTGCTTTTAGGTGACTTCAATGCACATAGTACCTTATGGGGAAGCAGAGACACTAATTCAAGGGGCCGGCAGATCGAACAGCTAATGGAGGATCATTCTATCTGTCTGCTTAATAACGGAGAAAACACCTACTTTCATCAGCCGACTGGAACATTTCATGCAATTGATCTGGTGTTCTGTTCTCCATCTCTACTCCCCCTTTGCTCCTTCAGTGTAGGGGAGAATCTTTACGATAGTGACCATTTCCCAGTGATTGTAAATATCGCAGGAAAGTCTGTGATCTCAAGACAACCCCGCTTACTTTATGATAAAGCTGATTGGGATCTTTTTGTCTCTTGCGCTGTGCTGACAGAAGAAATGGTCAATGATGTGGACATTAATACAGCAGTAAAAATGATCTCCCATACTATTGTACAAGCAGCTGAACTTTGTATTCCAAAGTCCTCGACAAAGTTCCCAAAGTTCCCTAAACCCTGGTGGAACAGTGATTGCCATAAAACTATGAGAGAGCAAAAGAAAGCCTGGCGTATCTTTCGCCGATACCCAACACTGGCAAACCTTCTGGCCTTTAAAAAAGCTAAGGCGAATGCTAGGAAAGTGAGACGGCAAAGTCAGAGAAAATCATGGGCAGCCTACGTGTCTACTATTACCTCCTCAATGTCTAGCAAACAGGTTTGGGAAAGAGTCCGCAAAGCCTCTGGACTTTACAATGATTATCCCCTCTCTGCTCTAGAAAAAGATGGAAAGTTGATAAGCACTAGAGAAGAAATCGCCGATGCTTTAGGTGATACTTTTGCTGCTGTATCTGACAGTAACAATTACTCAAAAGAATTTCTGCCCACAAAGACGCGCTTGGAAAAGACCCAAATCGACTTCTCCCATCCTAATGCACAATCCTATAATAAAGATCTCACCATGTTTGAATTAAGAAGTGTAATATCTCGCACTGATAAGACCTGCCCTGGCCCTGATGGCATAAGTTATTTGATGATAAAGCATCTGTCCTATGAATCTCTACTGGTCCTTCTCGCTCTGTATAATAAGATATGGAAGGAACAACTTTATCCTACCGCCTGGTGCAGGGCCTTTGTAATCCCTATAGCAAAACCCGGCAAAGATCCGAAAAATCCTTTAAATTACCGCCCCATTGCCCTCACTAGCTGCCTTTGTAAAATCATGGAAAAAATGGTAAATCACCGTCTCACCTACTATTTGGAGACTAACCACTGCCTATCGCCCCACCAAAGTGGTTTCCGTAAGGGAAGATCTCCACTGGACAATGTCCTGTTTTTAGAAACTGCAATACGCAATGCATTTGTAAAAAGAAACCATCTGGTTTCAATCTTTTTCGACATGGAGAAGGCATATGACAGAACTTGGCGGCATGGAATTCTTCATGACCTCCACAGCACAGGGTTGAGAGGTAACTTACCTATCTTTATTCAAAACTTTCTGAAACACCGCTCTTTCCAGGTCAAGATTGGCCCGGTGCTTTCTCAAACCTTTATACAACAAGAAGGTGTACCCCAAGGTTCAGTGCTTAGTGTTACTCTTTTCAGCCTAAAAATTAATTCCATTTTAAAAGAACTTCCTCCCACAGTGCGTGGTTCCCTATATGTTGATGACCTGATGATCTACTGTCACGGTCAAGATATGAGATACATTGAGAGACAACTCCAAATTGCTGTTAACAGAATTGTAAAGTGGTCCAACAGCAATGGGTTCAAATTTTCCAACCAGAAGACCGTCTGCGTGCACTTCTGCCGCAAAAGAAATCTACATCCTGATCCAGAGCTGCATCTTGACGGCTCTCCGATCCGCGTTGAGCCAGAAGCAAAATTCTTGGGTGTTATCCTTGACAGAAAGCTCAACTTCCTTCCACATATCTTAAATCTAAAGAAAAAATGTGCTAAAGCTCTCAACATTCTGAAAGTCCTGGCCAATACTTCATGGGGAGCAGAACGTTGTTCTATGCTCCGCATTTATAGAGCTTTAATCCGTTCCAAACTTGACTATGGCTGTGTTATCTATGGATCAGCAAGACCTTCTGCACTACTGAAATTAGATCCAGTCCATCACCAAGCGCTACGGATTTGCTGCGGAGCTTTCAGAACATCTCCAGTACAAAGTTTATACGTCATCTGTTTTGAACCATCTCTGAAATTCAGACGCAAGCAGTTGTCCATAGATCTTCACTATAAAATAATGTCGCATGCCGAACATCCTGCACGATTCATGACATCTGATCAGTACTGGCGTAACTACCATGCACGCCCTTCATGTATCCCTCCTTTTGATCTCCGCATTCACTCACTCATTGAAGAATTCAACCTAAAAGATCTGATTCCCAAAAGTTCTACCTTTTTCGGTATTGCTCCCTGGCAAGAAGTGAATATTCACCTACTCAACATCTTTGGAGAACTTAAGAAGAGCAGTACCAACGATGTCCAGTACCAACAAATTTTCCTGGACCATAGAAGCAGCTATTCTAACTATAAAGCAATTTTCACTGATGGCTCAAAGAATCACGATCATGTCGGGGCAGCTTTTGTTTGTGATAAAGTAAT
>KK116329.1:0-10826 GCA_000611955.2 Stegodyphus mimosarum
CTTTAATACAATACAGGTGTGTGATACTCAGACACTATGAGATGTCATAGATATAATACAACAGAATTCTGTGATTAGGTTAGCATAAAACGATGTAAGTATGTTTACTTACGTAAGGTATACGAGGCAATTGTCTCCTCGAAAAGATTTAAAATATTCTTAATGCTGTACATAAGGCAAGATATAAAAATACATAAGATGTAAAGAGTGTTGCAACAAAACTTATGATTGCTATGCACAATACAGGGTGCAAATTCAAATAATTTAATGCGTGAATACATATCTGACTTAAATGCTGTATGCAAACATACTAAATTAGCATTAGATAGACACAAAATTTAATTCACAAATGAAGTACTGGATGGGTAGACTATTACATCATAGGTGTATTTAACATTTTGCATAATTTTAAGAATATACAGTAAGAGTACTTGGCTGTAGAGCTTAAGAGCTGCACAAACAGAGTAGCAGATGAAGAATCACATTGCCAAAGGTAACACTATATGAGATGCATAGTACCCAATACAGTCTAGAATTCATATAAGTAGCTATACATTAATTGAGTATATTATTACACCACAGGTGTGCTTAAACACTTCTGCATGGCCTTAATATGTAAAAGATAGTTACTACGTTTGAATGCTGATAAATATGTACCAATATTGCGATACTTTTACATTACGGATATATTGGAATATTTTGATGATTGATGCCTGAACTACGTTTTGTATATAATGATGCAGGATTAAAGTTTTGGCCGTACATGACTCGATGTATACATTCAAGAGTAGGTTGGTGCATATTGATAATTAAAACATTTCTGATATAGAAAACAGGCTGCAGTAGTACCTTCAGAATATGGTTAGGATTCAGTTGTGCGCTTATGAAGTTAGGCATAAGTCCAAGCCTAATGCGGATAGTTTATCCATTATATTTACAATTTGACGGATCAGATGCCGCTGTTTAATTAAAAATTTGCAAAATGCTTGACGATTAGCATCTGGGAGAGGAACATGTGAACCAGCAGTGAGTGGGCATGTTGAGAGCTAATGTTCTAGAGTACCCACATCTCCGCAGCAACAGAGCTCAGTATTACTTAAGCCAAATCGTGCATAGTATTGTGGAAAAGGCCCATGTCCTGTGATATATCTAACGAGATTGGGATTGTTAATATTTCGAGCTGTGTCAACGTATGCGAGATGGTATTGCGTACGGCGGCCCGTTTGGCTCGATTCCCATTCTTCCTGCCACTGACCTATGGACTTTAGTCGAAGAGATCTTTTAAGGGGGGAAATGGGCCAAGGAAAATTAACTTGAACGTTAGCCTGTCCATTAGCAGCTTCCTTAACCAATCTGTCAGCAAGCTCTTTGCCATAATGACCGACATGGGCCCTTATCCATTCCAGTGAGTTTGCGGATGGTCTCGTAGATCGTGTTGTATCTGCTGGATAATTGGGGAGTAGTGTTCCGGGTTGTTGATAGCATATAAAGAAGACTGGCTATCTGTTTTTATTACTGCAGGTGTAAGCTGTTGTTCTTGCAGGTAACATATTGCGTGCACAATTGCCACTGCCTCTCCCTGAAATACACTATTATTAGTGCGTAGCTGACCTTTCCATTGATAAATATTTGATTGGTCCTGTAGAACTATAAATGCACTGCCTGTGTTGTTATCAATTTTTGATCCATCAGTATAGATCTCTGTATGTAAATGTGAATCAGTAGATGTTGGGTTAAATCGTATTCTCACCCCGACGCCCTTCTGCGAGGGGGCCTGTGCTTCATACTCCTCAGGAAGGAAGATATCTTCTGCGAAACTTGCAGGCCTACGTAGTTGTTTGACGAGTTGTCGGGAAGCTTCCTCTTCTACATGAATATGCAGGGGGAGTAGCCCGGCTAAAACATTGACTGAGTCTGAGGCCGTTGTGCAATATGCACGAGTAATGTTAAGTGCAAATGGCCTTTGGATGGATGACAGATGTTTGATTTTTCGCGCCTGCATGGGGTTGGCCCATATCGCAGCGGCATATGAGATCATTTTTTCAGTGACCGTTGTGTAGAGAAGCTTTTGAATATGAGGGTTGAGACCCCATTTGTATCCTTGCAAATGTTTCATTTGTTTGGCAATAATGGCCGTACGTTTTTTAAGATCTAAAATGTGAGGAATCCAAGTCAGTTTCTCGTCAAAGAGTAGGCCCAGATATTTGAGCTCTTTGACGATTGGAATTCGCTGTTGGTTTATTACGATTCTTGGTCGTCTTGCCAATGACCCTCCTTTTTTTGGAATCAAGAGAACCCTTGACTTCTCATCTGCAATTGTTAATTTTAAAGAAGAACAAAGAGAACAAAATTGAGCCCAAACTTCATTGCAATTTGCTTGAAGGTTTTCACGCGAAAGTCCTCTGACAAGTAGAGCTGCATCATCAGCGTATGCGAAGATTTTGGTATGCTGAGGGCATGCGGCAGTGAGGATGCTGTTAAATGTTACATTCCACAGATGGGGCCCCGCGCAGGAACCTTGCGGGCAACCCCTTGTCTGTTGACGTTCCACAATGCCCTTATTGTGTATTGCTATTAAGTGTCGGTCGGAGAGATAATGGCTTAGTGTTCTGTATAAATTTTCAGGGCAATTGGCGTCCCTGAGTGCTTTCTTGATAGCGGGCCACCATAGATTATCGAACGCGCTTTTCAAATCAATGCTTATAAGTGTTGTATGGTAACCGCTGTTTTTATTTTCTAAGATAGCTTCCTTGATGTCGAATAATGCATGGATGGTTGATAGGCCGGGACGAAATCCATACTGATGAGGACTGAGGACATTATTACAGTGAAGATGAGAGCGGAGCCTATTCATCAGTAATTTTTCAAACACCTTACCCATAGACGAGAGCAGGCAAATAGGTCGAAAAGAACTAGGATCTGAGGGATTTCGATTCTTTTTAAGAAAGAGCACTACTTGGCCAATCTTGAAGATTTTAGGGAATGTCCCGGTAGAAAGAAGCTTATTAAAGTAATTGACAAAGAGGTCTGGAGCCGATCTTATTATAAGTTTGACAATGGTGTAATCCACACCATCAGGTCCCGGAGCTTTCTTTCGCGGGAGATGTGTAAGCACTTGTAGAAGTTCTTTACGCGTGAAATTCAAGTCCGGAGGAGCTGTTAAGAGGGTTGGGAGATTTAGAGATATGTAAGCACTTGTAGAAGCTCTTTACGCGTGAAATTCAAGTCCGGAGGAGCTGTTAAGAGGGTTGGACCATTTCTGACAGAGTGATGGTGATCTGCGTCATCTGAAGAGACGTCAGGACAGAAAACTCTATCTAAGATCTGCTGAAGAGTTTCCGCAGTAAAGTCGGTGTTGCTCTGGATGGAAGTTGAGACATGAAGCTGGGCTGGTTTAAATAGTTTGCCGGTCACAATCTTGTGCTGAATACCGTAAATGTCCTTAGTGTCCGTACAGAAGCGTTTCCATGTGTTAATTTTTGCCTCTATAATCATTTTCTTGTATAAGGCTCGTTCTCTTTGATAACGTTCTAACGCATCTGTTTGTAAATTGAGTCTGCGTGCCTGTTTTAATTTCCGACGAAGTGCTCTGCATTTGTGTTGTTGTGTACAGAGGGGTCCATTCCACCAATTAACTGCACACAAGCGTTTGACATTGCGTGTTGGAAGGTAGTCATTGCAGGCTTGCTGTATGGCAGTTTGTAAAAAACTCGAGAAGTCCCCGAGATCCTCCTGGGTTTGTGCTTGCAATAGTTGCTCTGCTTTTTCTTGTAGGAGGGTTCGCATTTTTCTAGCGAAAGGAGCTATTTTATGACCTGGAAGATTGTAACGCTTAATAATATTAATTAAAGTAATCTTGTCTATATTGAATGTTATAAATTTATGATCCGAGAGACTTACAGTGTCCTCCACTTTCCAATCTTGTATTAATTCTGCTGCTTGTACTGTTGTGATTGTAAGGTCAGGCCATCCAAGGGCATAGTTGGTGTCAAATGTAGGAGGTGCACCGGAGGTGTTCTGAATAATTAAGTTATGTGAAGAAATAAAATCTTCAAGCTGTCTACCTTTATCATCCGTTGTTGAATATCCCCATGTGGTATTATGGGCATTGTAATCCCCTGCAAAAATCATATGGGAGATGCCGAAGCGTTGTAACGTGTCTTTCATGAATTGTGTTACATTACTATGGTCATCTGTTGGAGAAGAATATTGGGAAACCATGACCATGATTAGATTTTGAACGTCGATAAGTATTGCAACATTGTCCCGCGTTAGAGAAATGATAGAGGGATCCCAGTCTGCCTTACAACAGATTATAATAGCACGTGGAGGATTGTCCTTATCCTCTTTCTGAAAAATTTTCCATTGCAGCGGGAAGCCAATAGCGACTCCATCCTTGACGTGCGGCTCCTGTGCAAATATTATATCCGCTCCGTACTCTATTGCATACTGAGTTGCTTGAGCAGTGGCAGCCTTAGCATGTTGTAAATTAATTTGTAGGTATTTAATTGGCTGCGTTGAGATTCTTTGTGAAGAATTAATAGGAATTGTAGGACTTATTTCAGTTATATTATGCGTGGGAGTGGAAAAAAATCAATAGTCTGTGTTGCATCGGACGTTGTGGGCTGCTCGCTGGTAGACTGGACAGGGTGGGTGATACGCTGGGTGTTGGGAGTTGTAGCGAGTGCCGAAACGGTTGTTGGTATCTTCACAGTTGATGCAGGCTGGTGATTCTGCATCGCACTCGTTAACTCTGTGGGGTCCAGAGCAGAAGGCACAAAACATCTTTTTACTTCTACACGTGTCCTGAGAGTGTCCAAATTGTTGGCAATGATAGCGTCTTCGTATTCCCAAGAACTCCGCGACATTATGCGCTTGCCAAGCTGTGAAAATTCTTCTGACTTTGAGTGCGGCCGCAAAGCTGGTTGAGGTGCACTCCAAAATCCATTTGACTCTATTAGGGAGTCGTTTTTAAGTCTTAACAGTGGCTTATAGGAGTTGGCTGAAATTTCTGCCTTGGCGCTAAGCTCTGCAATGAGCTCTTCCGGTTTGATTCGTTCCGGGACGTTATGTATTGCACATCTTGGACGTCGCTTTTGCCGTTGTTTGACCTCTGCATGCACTGCGGCCTTCTGTATATATTCCTGGAGTTTGTTGACATCTTCTTTGGTGTTACAAAAGACCTCTAGACCGCCCTGTGTAGCAGGCTGGATTCTATTAACCACCACTGGAATTTTCCCAAGTGGAACATTTTCTTGCAATTCACGACGTAAGTCGCTTGGACGTGTTTTATCCTTTGGGTGGATAAGCAGACTAGGTTTATTTATGCCTCGTAAGACGTCTGAAAAGGTCTGTGGTTGTTGAGGGAATAAGGGTGGAATAGTTATAGCAGTGTTAACCAAAGAGGACCTTTCGTCTATGGTAATTATTGCGTTATTGGCAGAAGTTTGTTCAGTATTGACTGCACTGTCTATAACATCCGGTCTTGGAATTTGTTCAGTGTTGACAGCACTGTCAGTAACTTCAGATCTGTAGAGGTGTTCTTTCAGAGAAAGATCTCGTAGAGCTTCAAGAGTACACGTTTTCTTAATTCTTGTGGTAGTATATATTTACCACCTCGAATAGCTTTAACTATGCTGGCGCTCTCGTCGTGAAGAGCAAGAATCCTTTCTTGATAAGACAATCCAGTAGAAGTTCGAAGTGTTTCGATGTTTAGA
This sequence comes from Stegodyphus mimosarum, assembly GCA_000611955.2. Classification (NCBI taxonomy): domain Eukaryota; kingdom Metazoa; phylum Arthropoda; class Arachnida; order Araneae; family Eresidae; genus Stegodyphus; species Stegodyphus mimosarum. Next base: position 5,718 of record KK116329.1, read on the forward strand.
TCACTTTTATAAGAAACCGTATCAAGTTTTTCCATAATGCATATAGTAATTTAACTGTCACAAAAAGCTATACCAAAAATACTAGGTTAATCAAAAGAAAACGGTAATCTCAAAAGGTGGTATAGCTGCGGCATATAATGTTAGAGGAACAGATGTTAACCTGTAAACAGGCTTCCCACACTAACACTGTTCTTGCAGTGAATTTGTATTACAGGCAGGGAAAGAAAACACCAAGGAGCATTAAAAGCATTGAGTCCAATAGCCCAAACAGTTACGGTTATGCAGAAAAGAACCGAAAAAACAGTTTTTCAAAAGTTAAAAATTTAAAAATTTGAATTTTAACAAATTGTCCGACAAATCTTCCATTACTGACTTTTTACATAAATAGAAAAAACAACCTAAACCGTAGCATAATTATTTGTATATGAACATTTGGGAGCAGTCCATTGAGTTAACATTAGGGAACCAACATATAAAACATGTATCAAAAATTAAATACAATGAAAAATAAGAGGGATGAAATTATATCAATTAGTACAAAATATTATTTAACAAGAGCACATACATTTAAAATTTGAACATACTAAGAATCACACGAATACATAACAGCACTCAAATATCGAAAGACTATTATGTTGGAGAGCAGGAAACCCAAGTGTTTGTTGCTAGGGGCTGTTGAACTGTGTATTACCTCGACCTTCCTCAAGCATGAGTTGTTGTTGCGTGCAAAATGGCAATATGGCTGAAGCAAATTGTTAGTGAACAAAAGTCAAGGTCACGCAAAATTTATAAATAAATCTACGATGATATTACAAGAGCCGCTTAATATAACAGAATAATACACAGTTCAATAAACAGTACAAAATTTGCCTACCTTGGCCGTGATGAGTGCAGATCACTAAGACGTGGTAATCCAAAGATAATAATTTTTTGTAAATTAACCACTATTTTCTGGACTTAGAAAATTTTCGAAGCACTCATATACACTTACATAACACAGCACAATGTTGAAACACAATGAAGGACGCTGACATAATCTACATAAAGCACAAATCACAAAAATGCTAACAACTGAAGAACCACTGCACGCAGAAACAGAAAACTTGTATCGAGCTACTCCGTAAATATTCACGCGCACTTTAAAAACAAACATTAGAGCACTGTGACAAAAATTTTGCTAATTAACGCTGTTAATTTCGGAGCTCCAAATCGCACGTCTTCTCGCCTCAGTAGGAAAGGGGAATAATCCCCGCTGAGTAGGATGGAGGAAGACCACCGCGGACAACGATGCACGAAGAAACACGTCTAGGCATAGAAGTCAGCAAGAGTGCGGATGGTGTCTTGAGGGATGGCTCTCTATCCCTTTCAACCATTTGCCACAGTTCGTCTTCTGAACGAGGCAGGGGCAGGGTCTGCAAACGGCGTCCAATCACATCCCACACATGTTGGATTGGTGGCAGGTCAGGAGAGTAAGGTGGCCAGGGAAGCATCTTTATACCTTCCAGAGGATGTTGGCAGATGCGAGCACTGTGTGGTCGGGCGTTATCGTGCACCTGCTGAAAAATTGCATTAGGCAGCCTCTAAAGGTAGGGAATTGCCACTGGCCGCAGTACATTATCCAAGTATCGTTGGGCCGTCATAGTGCCCTGAATACGAACTAGAGGTGACCTGGAATCGTAGGTAATAGCGCTGCAAACCATTATGCCACGTTGTCGCGCGGTGGGGCGTTTTACAGTTATTGCCGGATTAGATCTGTCTCCACTTCGACGCCAGCACGTATGCGGCGACTGTCACTGGATAAACAGAAGCGTGACTCATCTGAGAACACGACGTTTCGCCATTCTGTCATCCACATCGCTCCAGTCCGGCACCATTCTAAACGATGGCGTCTATGCTGTGGGGTCAATAGCAGTCTTCTTAACGGACGCCGTGAGGGCAGGCTACGTTCAACGAATCGACGGGAAATGGTTCTCGTCGATACGAGAACATACAGGGTATCTTGCACATGCTGCAGAATCGCGGTACAAGTGACTTGTGGGACCGCCACAGCTTGTCGGCGGATGCGTCGATCCACGCGTGCTGATCTCACTGTGGCTGCATCTGCACCCCTCGTTCTTTCCACATTCCTTTGTTCCAACCATGTTCACCATAGCTGATGCATCGTGCTCGCATCCATGTGGGTATCAACTGCGATTTGACGTAAGGACCAACCCGCCCTTCTCAGTCCGATCACCATACCCCTCGTAAAATCGTCTATCTGCTGGAAGTGCCTTCGTTGACGGCGGCCTGACATTTTCTCCTATTACACGTATCCTCCGGGACAAAAACCAATTTTCTTCAATAATTCGTCTGGCAAAAATAACGACACAAATATTGCCCATTCTGCACGTTACTTCCCTTATATCTTACTTCACGTACGTCGGAGAGCTATGCATGTCACATCATTCGCATAACTCAGTGACGTGCGTCTACTCTAAAATTTGCATAAATTTCTGACCACTCCTTCTTGGTGTTTCATTTTCAATGTCGAGCAGTAGATTACGTTATCAGGCTGTGTGAGGGCGATAGTAGAGTTCTTGAGCAGCATACATAAAGGCCTTATAGTGAAATGAAGTTTTAAAGTATCAGGTTAAAATTGCTATTAATTTAGAGAAATTGGTGTGTTAATTATTGAATCCGTTTCATTTGTGATTAATAACTTGTATATATTTGTTTAAGATATTAATTAGTAATGTGTCATTTCTGTTTTATGTACTATTCTGAACTGCTTAAGTATTTAGTACTGAACCATTTTCTATTAATTTGGCTAGTTATTGTCGCAAAAATTGCAAAATTGCGTATTTCAGAGAAAATGTAAATTTGATTATTACAGTACAAAAATTAGTCTTTTGTGTGAAAAACCTAAATATTTATTACGTTATCAGGCTGTGTGAGTACGACAGTAGAGTTCTTGAATAGGCTACATAAAGGCGTTATTGTGAAGTGAATTTTTTAACATGCTAGGTTAAAGTTACTGTTAGTATAGAGAAATTGATATAAAATTAGTCAATCTGTTGATTAGTGATTTGTAATTTGCTTATATTCGTTTAAACAAAATTTTTTAATTATTTAATATTATGTGATTTTCATTTTTGTACTGCGCTGAACTATTTAGTGTTGGGTACTGAATCGTTTCCTATTAATATGAGTAGTTATTGTTGCAAATATTGAAAAAATGCCTATTTCAGAAAAATGTGAATTTGATTATTTCAGTAGTGCATGGATTATTTAGGAGGGTTCGCATGGGTTTTTAACTATGTAACTTTTGGTATGTGTCGAGCTACCAGCGGCTCAGCGGTAAAGTCTGAACACTTGTTGTTCGGTCGGGGGTTAGAATCCTGGCAAATTAGCTGGCTCCATGGGCTTTTCCGTCGTCTCGCTCATGCGTAATTTCCATACGAGCCAAGTACTCTTAGAAAATCCTCAATGAAGGCATCTCTCCTTTTAGGCAGATAGCCTTCTTATGCTTTGCCGTAAGTAAAGGAACTAAACCATTTGTTACGTACATTTCTTTCATAAAAAAATGCCATATAAAGAATTTCTTACTGTAAAATAGATTTTACATTTTATCTCAAATCGCGTCTAAGTTTATTTAAAAAAATTTAATTTGTTAGAGAAACTTAAAGGAAGACGGGTGAGGGCGGCAGTTTTAAGCTTTTGCCCCACCTAGGAAAAAGGCTAAATCCGGCGCTGGAAGTGATTGAATGCATGTAAAAATACTTTTAAGATTTAACAACAAAATCATTGCGTATGAAGTATTATTGTGCAAAACTTATTGTGTAAACCTTGTGCTTTGATTTATCTATAATTTCAATTTAATGATCAACTGGTTCATAATTAAATCGTTAATTAAAGTGACTGAAGACACGGAAATTTCTAAATAAGGTAAGTGGATATTTCCTTTGGGTAGTGCTAAGATGAATTTCCCTTGCGTTATTTCATTGTTTGATTTAAAATGTAGTTTATTGAGGTTATATAATTTTTGTTTGGCTCTAGTGTAGAATTGGCTGCTTCTTTGACGTTTTAAGTGAAAATAGATCGATTTGTTCATGGACAAAGTCAAGGGATTGTGCAATGCCAAGTTTGTGCAATTCTCTTATTTTTTTAAGTGAAAATAGGTCGATGTGTCTGTTTCACGATAACATTTAAGATGTGACATATTCATGCCACAGTTCATGTTTCTTCTTCTAAGATGACAAATGATCTAACAAAACCAGCATGCAGTACGAAACGTGATATTAAAAAATTAGGAATCCTTCGAAATAAATTCCCGACATAAATTTACAGACCATAGAAAATAAATTAGATGATTAAAAGAGTATGCTGCTTCATAAGGAGCAGTGTCCTTCATAGAAATCTTTAAATTAATTCATGTTAAGAGCTCACGTAAGTGATCTACACTGTGATGCATCATCAGCGACCCAACTTCAGAGAGCCTGTAGTGCACAATGTACGATATTCGCGGCATAAAATTGGAATTAAAAACTAGGCTCCGAGTTCAGAGTTCATAGTTAAGACTATTGTTGCGAGTTGTTAAGAGGGATTTAAAAATTTGTAGAACGAGAGTAATGGTGTGCCTTCATGAATGAACGTTGTGTTTCTGCTCTTCATACTGGTTTAACCACGGTCTGTTCAGTTACGCCTGTGTCATTTTTTCACGAATCAAGCCTAAGAAAAGAACGACGGATTTTTCGATCGATGTGCCTCACGCTAGACGCTGATAAAGACTGTCTATTTCAATCGGCTGAATAAGATTGCTCGCCTGCAGAGAAAAGTTCTTGATAGCTACCCGCTTGACTATCGACTTAAATGTGTTGAGAATTTTATTTTCCTCTTAAAGACTTCTGACATCGATGTTTGGCTTTTTAAAAATCCTCACTGGGCTGACCGCTCTACGAACCCATCTGATGAAGCCTGTTCATCCAAACGCTGGAAAAACAGCCAGACCACCCATACTGATGTTGAAAGCGATACTGCAAGCATCTTAACCACTAAATCAGCTGATGACGCGTGGCCTTTTTCTACAAAATCTGCAAAATTGTCCCCAGCTCCGAAGAAAGCCACCACTAC
>KK116329.1:10848-30142 GCA_000611955.2 Stegodyphus mimosarum
CTAAGACTAATGGATTCTTCTATTCCTATTAAAAATAATTTTGAAGCCTTAGAAGCACTTCCTGCTTCCAAAAATGTAATGGATTGCACAGTGGAACCTCCTCAGGTGAAAACTGAAAAACACGAGTTTAGCGTCGCTAATCTCCCTGCGATTATCAACACTTCAGTGAACCAGAGTAAACAACGAGTGCCGACGATCATCTGTCCCCGACCGGAGGTCTCCTGGAATGAAGTTCGAAGCCTTTTTCACCAAACATGGTACAAATGGTTTTACGTGAATGTTAACGAGAGACAAGGTCACTGTTATTTTTGATAGTGTTACAAATCGCGAGCTTGCGCCATTTTTCTTAAAAAGGACCTTCAATTTAGTACTAAAAAAGGACTCACCTCTTGAGGTTATCATTAGAGGGTTATCAGACGACTCTGGTGTTGAAGATATCAAGAATGAACTGTATAGTGATTAAAGTCACTCAGCTTACTAGGAAAACTGCTGATTCCGAAGAAAAGCTGCCTGTTTTTTTTCGCTTTATCGACACGTAATGATATAGCCAAGATATTTACAAAAGGAAGACGATACTGAGCTTGCATGTTAAAATTCGTAGATTCAGATCTAATAGAAGCACTGATGTGCTTCCGCTGCCAGCATTTCGGACACGGACAATTATTCTGCAATAACTCGCGCCGAGATGTCTTAAATGTGTCCGTAATCATCTTACCTATACTTGCACATTAAAACGTGAAGAAAATTCTACATGTGTGCAGTGGCGTAGCTAGGGTAGAGCAAGTGGAAACATTTGTGGCCGGGCGCAGCATCCAGAGGGCATCAAATTGATGTTACAAAATTTAGAATGAAAGGTTTTTTATTTTTGGCCCATAGAACGGGGCGCAAAATTTCCATTTATCCCTAGGCGCTGCATGTGTGAGAGGCGGAAAATCCCATGTAGCTTCCTATAAGGGATGTTAGTTTTTTTCCTAAAATTCGCGCCAAACCTAATGACATGCTCCTGAGCCTCCCAAAATATTAAAAAAAACTGCTTCAACTGATAGGAAACCTATCTCTGATAGCGCACACAGTTCGAAAGCCCCGGCACTTAATTTTAAGATCAACAAAACGATGTAAATCCGGACGCCTCGTTGGAAGATCATTTGGACAATTTCGCTGAGTTCTTCGGCAATATTCTAAAATTTCCCGAGATGTTAAAGGACTTTTCTTCTAAAAAAGACAAATTGCACCTGGCTATGCAATTTTTGGAAGTGATAGGGCAGTTAAACATTTAGTTTAAACTACTACGAATGATAACTGACTTTTACCTCTCATTCCAAACATCATATGGCGCCACGTCACGGATGATTATTCTGCATTTTTTCTCTCGACGTTACATTACTTTCGGCCTTTTATTTATTTTCTTTCCCCTTATGACTGTTAATTTTTATGTAAGATTATTTATACGTTCAGGTTTTCACTACGTCATAGAACCAGAATACAGCTATTTGCTATGCTAGCTTATTGGGGCTCATGTCAGAGTTCAGTTGCTTAGCTATTGTTCCGAGTTGTTTTCTTCCGCGTTTCTTTGTGAACTGAGATATCTGAGTAGCTTCCTCCGCTGTAATTAACGCTTTTAGTAGTTTGAAGTATAACTACTGATTATATTGCGTGATATTGTGAAAACTAGTAGGAATATCTATGAGGAAAATTTCAGAGTTCTATATCTTTCTTTTGATAAGAATAAATTTTATTAACCTATTATCGGACTCGTGCATTCAATCTATTACGTACCCGTACGCACGCAGTAGTATGAAGCGTTCAGTGGATGCACATTATGAAAAGGTTAGTTAAAATTATACGTATGGAAGTGAGTCTTTTCCATTTCTACTTCCTTGTACGAATTAAAGGAAGTATTGTAACCACGAAAAATTCCGGGTATCATATTTCAAAGAATATATCCATTTTGGCAGCTATCGAATGCAGTTTAACGATGTTTTTGCATGACATCTGCATGTAAGGACAGAATAAAGGACTGTTTTCCCCCATATTATAAAACTGATTTAAAATGGATTCAGAAGAGACTTTTTCGTGGCCTCTGTACGTACATATATATCTCGCATAACTCAAAAACGAGTAACCTCAGGACGTTGAAATTTTCTATATAGGACTGTTATAACGTTGTTATTTAAAATTCTTTAAATGCGTCTAAGCCTAATTTTTTTTACCATAGCATTCATATTTGTTTCCATTTGAAACTTAGCAGAATAGTGAATTAAGCCCAGTTTCTACGACTTCAGTGTCTTTCTGCCGAGTGGGACCAAAAATAAACTTTCAATTTTGTGCACCAAAAAATCGGCCTTCTTGCCCGTTGGTCGGATTACTGGTTTTTGTGTAGAAACTTTGATTTTAACTGTAAATATTGTTTTTTTTTAAATTATTTTAACTGTATTTGGCGTTTTATGTTTTTCTACATCTTTCCATTTTTAATGAAGATATTTTGAGTTTTTATGTATTTTTACCTTGTTGCGAACTGAATTAATTGAATGAGAAATATATCTCTAATGAAATTCGAGGAAATAAGTTTAAATGGAATGCAGGAAAAAATGCGTATTAATATTCGTATATTTAATATTCCATACAAGGAAGTCATGTGGTGTACACATCAGATTTTTTACAAAAACAAGATTAACCATGAAATGGTTTCGTTCAAATCAGTTTGAATAAAAACTTCAACTATATATTCAAAAAAATCAAACAATATTTAAATGATTATGCAATCAATGCAAATATTTAGAAATGTAAAAAAAAAAATAGCTAAAAAGCTAGCTAAATCTGATTTTTCATTCAAACTATTAATTTGGAAATATTTTTTCACATTTCTGCAACTTAAATGTTATTCATATTGATTTCAGAATTTTTCCCCCGCAGATAAAAGATCATTCTTAAATACTTTACATTCTCCTTATTTCCCAGAAAGACAATATTCTAATTTTTAATATAAGTTTTCTTGTCAGATTGTTGCGTGCGTACGGGTTTGTTATGGATTGAATGCACAAGTCGTTAAAATGTTAACAAAAATTTATTCTTTCCGCAAGAAATAAATCAAAATGCTGAAATATTTCTTCAGAGATATTCACACAATATCACAATTATCTTAAACGTTTAGCAAAACTCAGTTCAAAAGAGAGACAAACAGCAGTTAGCTTTAAACAGCTACAACTACAACAACAACTGAGATGAGGTGTTTCAATTCGGCTTTTATAAGCTTTTTAATTATCACTAGAACAATCTCGATTTTTCTGGATAGCAACAGTAATTACGAGATATTTATTTACTAATATTAAATGCACGCTCTCTTTTATTTTTATTTTTCCGACGTAGCTTTCTCTTCAAAAATCGTCTGCGTTGAACGGGAAATATAAAGCAATTTTAATTACAATTCTAAATTTAATAGCCAAATAAATGCGAAATCCGTAACATTGCCCCCTTTCCAAGGATTGAACGTCCCGGGCAGTACAATCCTTGGACAGGAAGCCAAACTTACAACTAAGGCATCAATGCTATAATAAACATTACGTTACAATCACAAAATAAACAATAATTGCAATAAGAAACTTTCAGCAAATCTAATACTATCAAAAGCTAAATATACTTAAAATACTATCAAATACTAAATACTACTATACAAATATTTATCAAATACTAATACTGATCAAATAAAATAAATACTACATACAAATAAGACCATGGTCTTATACTATTTACATTATTATTTACAATTATATATTGGGTTGGAGGGAAAGTTCTGTCGTATTTTAAAGAAAACATTTGAATTCATTTATAAAAATATGTGTTTAATATTAATCAATTATATATGCTCCGTTATTTGTTACAACCTGTTGCCATCTTTCAGGTAACCTGTGAAATCCTGTTTTGTAGAAGTTCTCATCCTTGGAATTAAAATAGTCAGCAACTGCCTTAGAAACACTTTCAAAAGACTTGAATTTTTTTCCTGTTAGATAATTTTGCAGATTAGACAATTCAGAGACTTGAACAGGTAATAATCAGATGGTGCAATGTCAGGTGAATACTGTGGGTGACTAAGGACTTCCTATCCTAACGCATTCAGTTTTTGTTGTGTCACCATTGCAGTATGCGGGCGAGCGTTATCGTGGTGGAACACTATTCCTTTTCTGGACGCTAATACTGGCCTTTTTTCTTTAATAGCTGCATTCAAATGATCCAGCTGATTGCAGTACTGATCCGCGTTGATGGTTTTTCCCTGTTTCAGCAAGTCGTAGTACACTGGACCTTTCTTGTCCCACCACAAACAAAGCAGTACTTTTTGTTGATGGACACTTGGTTTTGGAACTGTTGCTGATGATGTTCCTGGTTTGCAGTAAGATTTTTTTCTCTTAATATTCTCGTAAAGAATCCACTTTTCATCTCCAGTAACCAGCTTGTCCAAAAAAGGCTCCACATTGTGTCTAATCAGATGTGATGAACACATTCTTACACCATCAGACAAATTCTTTTCCGTTAATTCATGTGGAACCCAAATACTTTGCTTTAACACAAACCCAAGAGATTTAATGTGATCTCGAACAGTTGTATGATGAATGCCAAACTCTTCTGCAATTTCTCGACTTGTTAAATGTGGATTATTTTCAAACATGGATCGCAAAACATAATTATTGATCTTGGATGGTCGTCCAGATCGATCACTTTCTTTGAGGCTCAGATTCCCGGAACGAAATTTGCTAAACTATCTTTGACAAGTACGAACATTTACAATATCTTTTCCAAATACCGCACACAAATTTTCACATGCAACCGATGCGTTGCTTCCTTTTTGGAACTCATATAGAATGCAGTGTCATAAATGCACTTTATCTACTGACATGTATTTCACTTTAAATATCACAAGTAAATGATGAACGGTATAAAAGGGCACCTTTTATATTATACAGCAGCTAAAAAAACAAAAAAAAAATCCGATTGACTCACTAGACAGATTTTTTTTTAATTTACAAGAAAAATCACCTGCTTATTTAAAATACGACAAAACTTTCCCTCCAACCCAATACACTACGTACTATGGCCATAGTAATGAGCTAACCTGTTGTAATGGACTACTTTAGGCTTAGAGTTGAATGACTTACGGATCCGAACCACGACGTCGTTCCTCCTGTTTAGGACTGTGTAAGGACTACCACAAGGTGACTGCAGTTTTGGAGAAAGTCCTTTTTGACGAGTCGGATTCCGCAACCACACCTTGTCTCCTTCGTTGAAACGATGGCCAGTAGCACTCGTGTCGTAGCAAGTCTTCATCTTGTTCGTCGTCAAGTTGACTCGCTTTCGTGCAAAAGGGTGCTTCACTTCAAACCGGCCCAGGACATCTTGGATGTATTCCTCAGGCTATGAAGGCGCATCTGCAGCATGGTCAGATATGAAATCACAAGGCAGATGAAGATCACGACCGATGAGCATATGGGATGGAGAATTGCTGGTAGTCTTGGGTTTCTCTTGAACCCTAGTATAATTTCGGCAGCTTTCTGAGCAGGGTCTTTCAGACAACACGTCGGCGTTTCGTGGTGAGAATCCTTTCTGGGGATCGATAGTCATGTCCTCAAACGCTGAAAGCAGTTGGTTGTTTTTGAAGTCTAAGGAAAAAGTGTATTTCCTTAAAGAGTCTAATCCGAGTATGCAAGGATCTGTAATATCCGCCACATATGCTGTGTGATAGTAGGTGGCACTTCCAAAGGTAATGTTCACGTTTAACTTTCCATCTATATCAATTTTCTCGCCGGACGCAGTCTGGAGGGTAACACAGGATGGCGTCCAAATCAGTTTGTCCTTAAATTTTTGAGCTAAATCCTTCCGAATGACGGTAACATTAGCTCCTGTGTGATCAATGATCCTGTATGTATCAATGATCATACTGCAAGGAACTCCGTCGATATGCCCATTAATGGACAGTCCGTTACTGTTGCCACTCGCTGCAGAAATCTTGAGCGCTTTAAAACAGGGTTTTTCACTATCGTTCAATCTCACCTCCGCGTTATGATCATTAAATTGCTTCCTGCGTCGTTGCTGGGAAATGATGTTATTTTTCGCACCTCGGGGTGTTCTGCAGTTCGTTCGTAAGTGGCCTTCAGCTCCGCAGTTCCAGCACTTTGGTTTATTGTCACTCCTTTTCCATTTCATGGCATTTAATTGTCTGTTTACATCGTTCGTCTTATTTTCCCTGTTCCGCAGTGTTCGGCAGTTCTTTCGCATATGTCCTAGAGCACCGCAGTTCCAGCACTTTATGGTCAGTTTCTTATCACTAATATACCGTTGCAAGGCATTCACTTTTCTGGATAAATCATCTAAACGAACCATCAACTCATCCACTGGCTCGTGGACTCGCACAGCTCTGACTGGGTGGTGACCTCTACGAGTTGCTTGCTGAGCTACCTCGAATTTTATGGCGTACACTAGAGCGCTTTTTATATCTTTCACATCTGCCATTCGCAGTGCTTTCTGTATTTCAGAAGACTGCTATAATCTTTTAAACACGTCTCCCCAAAACGCAGCTCCAAAGCACCGGACAGATCTTCGAAATCTAGCCTTTTGTTTTCGGGAAGAGTCTGAAGGATATCCGCTGTGTCTGCTCTCAGACAAGCGGCAAGGTGACAAGCCTTAGCTTGGGAATCCCATCCATTTGCTTCCGCAACTATAAAAAATTGAGTCTTCTATACTTGCCAGGAGGTCTTTCCATCATATGTCGATAGCTTCAGAGAGGGACGAGCAGGTATGGGTAAAAATGTAAATCCATCATTATTGCTGCCTGCCGTCGTTACGAATTTCTTTAAGATATCAACTTCTTTGGCAACTGCGGAAACTTTGTCATCAATTTGTTGTTCCACTGCAGAAACTCTTTCTTCAATTTGTTCTTCCACAGCAGAAACTCTGTAATCGATTTGTTGTTCCACGGCAGAAACTCTCTCTTCTATTTGTTCTTTGACATAAGAAACTTTACTTTCAACCGCGTCTACTCTGCCTTCCTTAGCCTCAAATTTATTTTCTATTATGCAAGTAATTTCCTTTTTCATTTCTTCTTGACTTGCTTTAACGGCTCTCATCTCTTCTTTAATGGAGGACTTCACCAGCTTCTATCTTTTCTTTAACGGATTCTTGACCTGCTTTCATCTCCTCTTTAACGGATTCTTGGCCAGCTTTAATCTCTTCCTTAAATGCAGCAAAGGCTGGCATAAGCTGCATTAATTGTTCTTCCATTGCTCTAGTTAAAGGCATTCAATCCCACTCCTGACACCAAAAACTATTGCGTGCGTACGGGTTCGTTATGGATTGACACAAGTCGTTAAAATGCTAACAAAAATTTATTCTTTTCACAAGAAATAAATCAAAATGCTGAAATATTTCTTCATAGATATTCGCACAATATCACAATTATCGTAAACGTTTAGCAAAACTTAGTTCAAAAGAGAGAAACTAATTCTATCTCACAGCGAAATCGCTACAGCATAAACAAACGGCAGTTCGCTTTAAACAGCTACAACTACAACAACAACTGAGATGAGGTGTTTCAATTCGACTTTTATAAGCTTTTTAATTATCACTAGAACAATCTCGATTTTTCTAGATGGCAACAGTAATTACGAGATATTTATTTATTAAATATTAAATGCACGCGCTCTTTTATTTTTATTTTTCCGGCGTAGCTTTCTCTTCAAAAATCGTCTGCGTTGCATGGGAAATATAAAGCAATTACAATTCTAAATTTAATAACCAAATAAATGTGAAATCCGTAACAATACTTTAAAACCCTACACTTGTAACTGGTTAACAGATGCAAATAGTGAAGAATATTTTTTGATAGTGCAAAGTTCTAAATTCGAATGCTCAGAATTTCAATTTTTAAAATACTTTATCAAATAGTATATTTTATTTTATGCTGCTTGAAACTGTCACAATTTCTTAAATAGGTATTCCAAATTGCTACAGTTTTTTAAAACTAATGCTCCATATTTCTACATTTCTTTAAAAAATACTGCAGCAACCTGTTCCATGCTTAAAAATACACTCCTTCATTAGTTCAGCCAATTTGCTACAAGTTTAAAAATGTGCTCATTTACTAGTTCAGCCAAAAGCAATTCTTGCAATCATGTCACTATTGATCAAGCTAAGATCTCTAACTGCTAAGCAGCTTTGGCTGTGATAGAATAAATCAAGAGAAAATACAAAGTTGCATTCTAAACGTACTTAATAAAAATTCAATTCTAATAAATTAATAAATCAAAAATTAGAAACATTCTTTTTAAATTTACTTCGTGCTTCATATGATAGTAGTTTAAAGCAAATATAATACACAAAATGATGAGCCTTTCTATGTATTATTTTCAAAGAAATAATATAAAGAATACAGAGAACCACAAGTTAATATATGGGCTCCTAATGTAGTAGAAGGGTAACCAGAGATTGAGACAGGGATAGAATCAATGCAGTAGTGAATGTTAAATGCTTGTGGTGTATTGCAATTTTGTAACTACAGTTAAGACAGAAAAGATTGTGAAGATATGAGATGTGAATATTGATATGATGAAATGAGAAAATGCTGGAAGAAGCCATCGTATATATTTAAGCTTTGTAACATTAGAGCAGTTGTAGGCATTGTTACATCTGGAGTTCAGTAACTAATAGTGACTTATGTATAAAAAATAAAAGGTATATTGTATATTGTGGCATAGAAATAAAAGTAATTTATAATGTTACCGAAAAATCTTTAATTGTGCACCTGTTCACAAATTTTCAAAGGTGTTTCATTTCACTGTTAGTGTAACTTTCACAGCTTGGGTAGACCTCATATTTTATAATTAAGCTAGTTTCTTTAATTATGAAATCTTCTTGCTTTTATTGGTGAAACAACAGTTATAAATTTATGAGAAGTACTATTGTAACTCATTATTCCTTACCCTCTAATTCAAAACTACATATTTTTACAAATATAATTAGTGTTACCCTGATTATAATAACTTCTTAAAATATTGCTGAATAATTATACTAATTATAATGTAGAATTAGGTATTAAATAGTAAGCAATATCTCTGATCTTGCTTTGCATAATAAATCTAGTTTTAGCATTCCCCGTCATTGCGAGTTTAGTTACCTTTTGTAACTAGATGCCATTAGTTTTGCTTGCTTTTCCACCATTTCTGATTTCATTTTGTAAATCACAACAAGAGCAAAACTTCCATGTTGACTCCTTAAAAAGCATACGAAATCCATACATCTACAGCTTGCATTCATGCCTCAGCATCTTCTGACTTCTCTAAAACATTTTATACCTCCAAATTAGTCTATTGTAACTGTTTAGCATAGATGGCAACTGCAGATTCACAAACTAAGTCAGCGTTAAAACAGAGTTTCCCCTTTATTTATGCCTTGCCAGCTACAACCTACTCAGAAGTAGAACTCTATAGCAAACGGTGCTACTAACTTTCTTCTTGGGAGAAGCCAAAGAAAAACAAAAACTCAAAACAAAAAACACCAAATACATCACAGATTTGATTCAGTTTTCCCACTCTTTGTGGAACAAAGAACTGCTACTAGCTAATCCAGAGGACAGACTGAATCTCCTTCAAAAAGTGATATCGCTTTTTGAACCACCACATAGCAAGGTCTGGGACTTTCTGCCATTGCTCTTTCACCGATAGGACAATCGGCTGGCAGCGATTCTTCATGAACCACTTTGCCATGAAATACGTAATAAAAGTTGCTGATAATATAAATTACTTGTTTACAAGTATGGGATATAAAGAAATTACACACAGTTAGAAAATTATGTCAGTATTAAATACAACAAAATTCTCATATTTCATAATTAAGGGATATACTTCTGAGATATTCTGTTACATAGTTACATTATCATTTCTAAAATTATGCAGATACAATGTTTATACGATTCGCAAAATTTCTTGAAATTTTAATCAGTTAAAAACAAAAGCAAAATTCAATTTTTCTTAAGATAATTCTCCTTAAATATTATCTTACAAATGGTTGATTTATTTTGAAATCTCACACTAATTTCCTTTTTATTATGAATGTTACATTATATTATGTTTAATATGATTTATTTATTATTAATATTTCATCTTAATTACAAATGCTTTTAGTTATTGACTTGAATTAATAGCACGTATTATTGATTAATTTATTTTTTAGACCACTTTAATAATTCTAGAAGCTGTATTTAATATCAAAAGATTTTTTTTTAATTTAAGACAGCCAGAGGTATACAATATTTAAACAAAATATATATAATATAAACATATAAAGATATAGTATAGGCATGTAAAGAAAAATATGTCTTGATTGCAAAATGGGGGGGGCAGTGAGTAGTCCCATTCCCCACATAGTACATCAAAAGTATCTCAAGGCAAGTCAAACACCATCCCAGAATATGAACTGCAGAATCCAAAGGGCTCGAGACACTTTACAGTCGTTCAAAGAACACGGAAGATACACTACATAAAAAGACCTTCTCCTCTCTCTGGTACAGTCTCATCACTTAATGACCACACTCCACTCGTCAAACCAGTAGATTCAGACCATACTCTATACCAAGTTCAGGAACAAGTTATACACTTAACTTCTTGGGTACAAAAGTATTCAGTCAGATGAACATGCTGAAAGTAAAATCTCATTTGCTGTGAGAAGAATACAGGCATTCTTCAAAAATTCATCTAACAAGAAGAATCACTTAGATTCTCAATTCAAACAAGAGTCCCAATGCCAAAAAAGAAACAATTATAATTTACAGTGCCCCCCTTCATATCACAGCCACAGACATTATCAGAGTATTCTAGGACAGCCTGAAGTTCAGCATCCCCAAAAACTCCACAAAGGCAGTCAAAAACATCGAACAGGTGGCTAGTTGATGCTACACTGTGCAACAGAGGATGATCCACTCACTCAGTTAGTCCTGCTCAATTAGAATTTTTCACAGGATTTTCAGGTTGTTTGATCAAGTACAAGTTATGAAAGTTAAAGCTTTGTTCCTAAACTCTTTTACATCTACAACCTCTATCCAGAAAGTTTGGTCACAGTGCTCGCGGTCATGAAAATGTGCAACCAGCATATCCCGTGCCAAACAGGACACGAGTGGTGGCACTGTGAGTGTGTTTATGATGAGGAAACTCATTGTAGAGGGAAGGTATTGTGTTTATCGTCAAAACTCAAAACGGATAAGCAAACAAATTTGTTGTTCCGTTTCAAACTTGGAAGAAAAAGACTCATGGAATGCTGATAACAGTTTACAGAGAATGGGCTGTCCCCTTGAAGTGTGTGTATGGGTGGTTTAAATGCTTCTGAGAAGGGCGGGATACTACTGAAAACTCCCCTCAAGGGGTCAATCTGCAACTGCATGCACAGGAAAAAAAAGGAACTTTCGGCTCAGGATCATCATGTGACAGCATAAATGATAGCGGAAATAGTGGGATTTGGTCGTGAGACAGGCCATCTCAGAGTGCCCACAATTTGGTTAACACAAGCTTTGACTCGTGCTTTACACTTTGATGACGGAACAAATGCAACTTCGGGTTGATGCCTGTGGAGACCTCATCAGCATGACTGATAGCAACCCAAATTTCCTGAAAACTACTGTCACAGGTGATGAGACTTGTTGTCTGAGGCATAACACCATAGACAAGTGTCAGAGTATAGAGTGGCAGGGCCCAGTGTTGCTGAAAAGCAAGTTGGCATGAAGTGAGAAATGCTGCATCAAGACAATGCTCATGATGTTCTTCAAATCTGAGGGTCACATCCATAAGGAATTCCTCCCTGAGGGCACCATAAATTAAATACCACTACATAAGGGGAAATATTGAAACATATGTTGCAACAGATCAAGCAAGGCAACTGTACCCTACTCCACAACAATGCCTGGTCATACACTGCCTTTCTGGTGCAGCAGTTCCAGGCCAACAGAGAGGTTGTGTCGGCGAACCACCCACCCTACTTCCTAGACTTGTCTTCCTTAGACTTTTTCTTGTTCTCCAAATTGAATTTAGCCCAGAAGGGCAAAAGTTTTTTAACACCCAATGTAATGTTATGAATCAGCTGAACGCCATCCCTAAAGACAACTATGCCAGGAGTTTCCAAGACTTGTACAGCAGTTCCCAGATATGTATTATCCAACAGGGATTATTTCAAAGGACAGTAAACAACTGTTTTATTAAGACAACAATCCATTGTAAATATTTCCCAGAACTTTCTGGACAGAAGTTGTATTTACAGTTACAGTGTAATTTGGTATATTGCTTGTTTTTTAAAATTAATTTTCATACATAGCTTTTTTATCATATCAACATTATAATCAAGAAAAATAAAGAGAAATAACTTCCTTTCAGTCATTTTTAGAACATCTAATCAAATTTTTATGCTTATTATATTACTTGTTTATATATATATATATATATATATATTTGCTTTTAAAGCTGAACTGGTAAAATATATTTACGGGTGCCTCTTGCCGAAAATTGGCAGTACATGGACACCGAGTTTGTGCAAATCTTTGACTTATTTATTTGACTTTGATTTTTTTTATTTGACTTTGATTATTGATTTGGCCTTGTGTAGCAGTGATTTTTGCTTCAAAAACTGCTCCTATACAAAGCCAAAATAACAAGTCAAAGAACTGCACAAACTCGGTATTCATGAATACATCGACCTATTTTCACTTTAAAAAAAAAATCAGAGAATTGCACAAACTTGGCATTGCACACTTCCTTGACTTTAGCCATGTACACATCGATCTCTTTTCACTTAAAAATTCAAAGGTGCAGCAAATTCTACATTAGAACCAAACAAAAAATATATAACCTCAATAAACTACATTTTAAATCAAACAACAAAATAACATAAAAAGGGAAATTCATCTTAGCACTACACAAAGGAAATATCCAATTACCTTATTTAGAAATTTTCGTGCCTTCAGCCAAACAAAATTCTTTAACAGCATCCAAAAACTTCCTACAATTATCTGAACTAGAATCTGTATACTGGCATCACCACAAAAATTCACAGAGTAAAAATTATTAAACACAACGTTCATTCATGAAGGCACACCATTACCCTTGTTCTACAAATTTTTAAATCCCTCTTAAAAACTCGCAACAATAGTCTTAACTATGAACTCTGAACGCGGAGCCTAGTTTTTAATTCCAATTTTATGCCGCGAATATCGTACATTGTGCACTACAGGCTCTCTGAAGTTGGGTCGCTGATGACGCGTCACAGCGTAGATCACTTACGTGAGCTCTTAACATGAATTAATTTAAAGATTTCTATGGAAGACACTGCTCCTTATGAAGCAGCATACTCTTTTAATCATCTAATTTATTTTCTATGGTCTGTAAATTTATGTCGGGAATTTATTTCGAAGGATTCCTAATTTTTTAATATCACGTTTCATACTCCATGCTGGTTTTGTTAGATCATTTGTCATCTTAGAAGAAGAAACATGAACTGTGGCATGAATATGTCACATCTTAAATGTTATCGTGAAACAGACACATCGACCTATTTTCACTTAAAAAAATAAGAGAATTGCACAAACTTGGCATTGCACAATCCCTTGACTTTGTCCATGTACACATCGATCTCTTTTCACTTAAAAATTCAAAGGTGCAGCAAATTCTACATTAGAACCAAACAAAAAATATATAACCTCAATAAACTACATTTTAAATCAAACAACAAAATAACATAAAAAGGGAAATTCATCTTAGCACTACACAAAGGAAATATCCAATTACCTTATTTAGAAATTTTCGTGCCTTCAGCCAAATAAAATTCTTTAACAGCATCCAAAAACTTCCTACAATTATCTGAATTAGAATCTGTATACTGGCATCACTACATAAATTCACAAAAATTCACAGAGTAAAAATTATCCTCCGTAGAACCGGTATCCTCCGACATTTGACCATGCGCATTTCCTTCCTACAGACAGGACACTTATAATGGCTACTAAGTAAACCTTTAATTACACATCAGTCAATTAATGCTTTTTTTCCTTTCGTTCCAAATTGTACAGAAATTCAAATTAATCTTACCACATTCAGGCATTTTACTGTGTAAACCACAAAATAACCGACATATTTCCTAACCAACATCCAACACACAAGATCTTACAAATCTTTTCCTATCATTCAAATTCATCACATTCACCCAACTAATTACATCATAATAGGGTTTCCATAACATCCATCTACTAAGGTTACCATAAATGAAACAAGTTGGTAATAAATAAAACAACTTAGCAATAATCCAAGCGACACCCTCAAATATACTATAACCAATCAAATCTTATTTTTAAAGTTGGGTAGCACTTAAACTGAAGTTATTCGCACAAAACATAAATAAAACAAAAAATTCACATTAACACAAAATGGTGAGTGTAAGAAGAAAAAGACTCCCTGACTTAATATTGAATTTTTCATCTTGATTTTAGTTATGCTTCGTCTTTTTTTTTTTTTTTTTTTTTTTTTTTGAGGAGGGGATTCAGAACTTCTGTTTATACTGCAGGTCAACCTAAGCTGAGAACACTGGATATAGTAGAAAGTGTATGCGTCCGCCGGACAATATAGTTCTACCATTTTCGAGAAGTAGTTATATAGTAAAACTTATGCTGTGAAAAAATATGAATACTGTTGAGCAAAAAAAGCGGAAGGGAAAAAAATGTGTGAAACGATAGATTACGTTGCTTCCGGCTTTTTATTTAAAAATTTGCTAATATGTCAATCATTCGATGACCAACAGGAAGACATCCCTTTTTTTTGGCATTATTGGCGAAACCGAAAATTCCAGCAACCCCGACCTCACCCCACGCTTGATGAGAAAAGCATTCATTCATTCACTGACCGGGAGGAGAAGATAGCAATTGTTATGGCGTCTGATTAATCTTCGACATATGTGTGTGATTTTCAACCTCATAAGACTGGTAAGTGACTAAGCAGTTCCGCAAAGATTATCGTCATGAATGTTGTTATAAAATTACGGGAGCATTTTGCTAATAAATCCGATAACGAAATTGTTATTCTTGCTGCTGATTCGACTGGAGTTTCTGTAACAAGCATCAATCGCATGAAATCCAAATTGAAAGAAAATGGCAAATTTTCCACTCCGGGGAAAAAAAGACCTCTGAAAGTCGGTATGCAAACCCGAATCAAACGATATGATGAGCTAACTTTAGCAATAATACGAAGAAAAGTTCATAGTTTTTTTTTTACGGAATGAAATTCCTACTGTGAAAAAAGTGGCTAAAGTTATAAATGATGAATCTGATTTGCCAAATATGTCCATTTGCACAGTAGGATGAATGATTTAGGATTTGCATACAGAAAACGCTAGTCAATTTTGATTGAACGTGACGATATTCAATGTTGGAGGCACAGATATCTAAGAGATATAAAAAAATATCGTACACAGGGTAGGACAATTTATTACACGGAATTCTGGGCACACCAAAACCAAAATTTGGGAGGATACGACTGTAAAAAGTGCTAAGAGAGCTTTTTTGAACGGCCTTTCGGCAGGTTTAACTGCTCCCTCAGGAAAAGGGTCACGATGCATAGTTGTTCATGCTGGTAACGAAAACGGATTTATTCCTGAAGCATACGGTATATTCGAAGCTAAAAAAAAGGAAGGCGATTATCACGGGGAAATGAATGCCGAATATTATGAAAATTGGTTTGGAAAAAAATTGCTGCCTAACCTGCAACCGAACAGTGTAATTGTGTTGGACAATGCATCTTACCATAACGCTTTGTCTGAAAACATTCCCTCTTCAAGTACAAGGAAAGCAAACATTCAACTTTGGTTGACAGAAAAAAATATTCCTTGGGAAGCTGATATGTTGAAAGCAGAACTTTTAGTTCTCGTATCTAAAGTTCGGAAACAGTTTGAATTGCATCGTATCGATGCTTTAGCTACTGAAGACGGACATACTGTTCTTCGTTTACCACCATATCATTGCGAACTGAATCCAATTGAGCTCATAAAGGACGAAGTCCGTAAATTGATTGAGAAAGGGATAGATTTAGTGACTCCTATGCAATGGGCTAAATTGAGAAAGGGATAGATTTAGACTCCTATGCAATGGGCTAAATGCGTGAGGCACGTAATAGAAGAAGAAGAGAAAATGTGGAAGTTAGATGGTCTGGTAGAGAACACTGTTGACTGTGTGAAGTTTAACATTGATGAGTCAGATAGTTCAGATTCTTCAGACGATAATCTTAGCGGAATTGAATACCTCAATTAAAAAAAGGCCCTTTTTAGGCCCACAAATTAAAAATACAAGGGCCTTTTTTTTAAGGCCACAAATTAAAAAACAAGGGCAAAACTGTAAACAATATTATAAGCACAAGCTAACATCCATTAAAACATCTAACATGAAAGTGTCTCGCCAGTGGCCGAGGTTAAGACCGCTGAATGCTGGTAGTTTGACCTTGGCTCGAATTAAAGCGAAAGGGGTGGATTCGTGGTTTTCCCCATGTGTAACGTGAATAGGAGCCCGTTTCCTTTAGAAAGTCCTGCACGAATGCATCTCATCACTTAGTCAGATAGCGGGTAGGATATGGGTGATTATGGCAAAGCCTCTAGGGATATCTGCTTAAGGCAGGGGTGCCTTCGTGGAGGACTTTTTAAGGGAAAGTGGCTTCTATACATGTTACAGATGAGGAAAACCCCATGCAGCCAGCTCGTTCACGAAATTCGAACCTCGGACCGAACTACCAGTATTCAGCGACAGTCATTAATAAATATGGTGAATTTTTAAACGCACTTCTTAACAATTTAAATTTTTTATACTTTTTTAGATCTTATGCACATTTGAGCTTTATTGTAACTAACAAAAGGCATTTCTAATGTTATGTTTTTAATTAATTAGTATAGGCTTATTTCATTGGTATAGAATTATTCGTTTCAGAATTTTAATCTTAATTCGCAGTTATAAAATTTTTAATTTTTTCCTAATAGCTTGAAATTTTTAATCGTAAATTCTTTAGTCCTTAGACTGTAATCTGAAGATCTCAATTTTCAATTTTTTATTTTAAACAATAATAAACAAGATAGGACAAAATGTACTACGGGAGGGTGATTGAGTATGATTGCATGAGCATGTGTCTTACGAGACAATTAATAATGATAAAATTTTTATGATATTTGCTATGAAATATAGATAGTTTTTTAAGCATCCCAAATTAAAATCAAATTAACTTCTTTAGAAAATAAATTTTAAAAGAATTCCCCGGTTCACTGCTTTGGTAGCAACAAACTGAGTAAAGTCTTACAAATTAAGATAAACTGCCAAATTTCCTAAATTGATATGTTTTAACTATAAAAAAAAAAAAAAATCAACCCAAGCTGCAAGGAATGCGTTGTTAGGCATTCCGTTTCAAGTTTTAAGTAACATTTTAGTTTTTAAAGGTCATCAAATTCGCATACGTCACATTTAGATAGTAGTGAAAAAGTTCATATAAATTAAGAAAATGAATAACACGCCCTACGTTTTACGCTAAAATTAACTATCAGTTTTAGCTGGAGCTTCATCGCATAAAAGGATTGTTGTTTAAGTGGGTTGGATTTGGCAAGAAGTCGCCAAATGTGTAAGCGACTTGGAAGAGTTGAATATCCGCAGGCAGTTGGGTGCATATGGATATCTTGGAAGAAAAGCAGTGAAAAGGTTGTTCTAGCCTTGTGTGTGTTCTCAGGTTAGGTTGTCGTGAAGTATAGTTATAAGGTGAAAAGAAATAACCTCATTATTACTTATTCTGATCATAAATAAAAATTTTAATAGATTCATACTTTCATTTCATAAATTTTAATTTGGTCTATTTAACTTGAAGAACGAATTATATATTTTAACTTAAAAATTTATTAACCTCTCCACCACCAGTATATTATATATGATATGCTTGTTTTCCTCCATGGGATCGATCACCTTACGAAATGTGATATCGGAACAAAATCACACTGGCGGCCCACTGTAACATATCTGATATGCTAAAACAAAACATTACATTTGAAATTTTAAATGGATACAAATGATATCAGAATATTCTGAAGCTTCACCTAATGGAATGTTTTGAGTTTCAAGCTTGTTGCTATGAGTATTATCTACTGTTAAATTTACGAATACAAAACATGCGATGCTTACAATGTGCTTTCAGAATTTAGAAATTTTTCACGCAGTGCAAGCAGCTAAAATTTGGAACAGTAAAGCTTTTTAATTTAAATACATAAATACAACCATTATTACTAAAGTTGCATTTAAGTAACATCTTATTATATATGCAAGAATAATATAAAAAAGTGCCGTACAAATGGTATAGCGGTTAGGGTAACCGGCTACGATACTCAGTGGCCCAGGTTCGAATCCCAAAGAAGGCATAGTTGTAATAATCCATCCCTTCAATAGTGGCTGCCTATTAGGTGCCTCCACAATAAAATGTTCCCACTTCCAGCCTTAGCAGTGGCCAATGTCAAAAAGACAAGTGCCTGCCATTGGTGGAGAGGGAGAGGGGAACTAGGTCACAGACACTTGGAGAAACTGCATTCTCCCTGTGCCAGAAACAAACAGGTGTTGGGAATTACATTCTCCCTTTTGTTCTAGATATCTATTAATAAGAGTAAAAATAAATAAATAAAATAAAAGCCCTTGGTTTTGATTTGATTTATATTCCTTTTGGACTTTGTGGCAACAGAGATTGTATTCTCATTCTCGTTTTATGTTTTAGAATAATTCGATTCCCCCTTTTTTTTTAGTCCAAAGGGACTTTGTCCCTGAAGGATTCTTGTTTTCGTTTTGCGTCGGAAATATTAAATATCGGTTCACTTTTCAAACTGTCGCCACCAAATATTGCAGCCCTGTATTATATTTAAAGAAATTAAGTAATGAAGAATGTGCATAAATGTATGTATGTTTCTCACATTGTGATAAAATGACGGTACCTACAGCCATTGAATTTTGAACGACACAATCCTGCAGCAAATATGGGCATTTGAAATTTGTTTTATTATTGACTAGCCGCTGCACGGCCAGCCTTTGTCTGGCTTTTAAGTGTACCAGAAAAATGCCTAAAGAGAACACCAAACATTAAATTTGAAAACTGCACAGAATTTTACTCTGCAGAACAATTTTATCGAAAAAGAAACAAACAACAACGGGAAAAAAATTCAGTTAAAAATGCATTACATATAAAAAGCATACAACGAAATAAGCAATACCCCTTAATACAAATAT